>CM077134.1:16197500-16445000 GCA_039645545.1 Dendrolimus houi
CAGAAAACAAGTGCAGTATTGTCAGCAAACGTAAAAACTTTACCATTTTCTATTTGTATATCACAAAGTTGATTTATATAAACCAAGAAGAGAGTAGGCCCTAGGATGCTGCCTTGAGGCACGCCGTATGTGACAGGAAGTTGTTCACTAATATAATCTCCTAGTCTAACACATTGAGAGCGGTTTTGAAGATAGTTTTCAAAGAGAGACAGCTGTTTTCCTCGAACTTCAATATGTTCAAGCTTAGATATTAGTAAAGAAACCGGTATAGTGTCAAAGGCCTTGGCTAGATCTAAAAAGATTGCCAACGCCCTTTGACCACTATCCAGGTTCCTAGCAATAGTTTCGTTTAAATTATGAACTGCTTTTGAGGTTGATTTAGATTTCTGGAAACCAAATTGATTTATAGAGAGCAAATTATTCTTCTCCAAATATTCTACAAGTCTATTATTTAGTATTCTTTCAAGTATTTTTGAAAAGGTAGGCAATATTGAAATTGGTCGATAATTATTTAAGTTAGTTTTGTCCCCGCTTTTGAATATTGGTGTGATTATAGATTTTTTGGACGCTACGGGAAAGCAGCCATTGTTAATAGATAAGTTACAGATATGAACAAGTAGTCCTGCTAATACTTCCTTGTTTTGTTTTACAATGTTTGCTGATATATTGTCACAACCTACAGAATTTGTGTTTTTTAATGAGTTAATTAGTGATACTACTTCATTCAAATTGGTTTCCAAAAGTACAAATGATGAACATATGGATTTAATATTAGGGTATTTATAATTTGTGTCGGTTATAATATTTTTAGCTAAGTTTTTCCCTACATTAGCAAAGTGGTGGTTTAATTTATTTGCGGTATCCAACGGGGAAGGTGACACGAGTAATTCACATGGTACACTGTTTTTATGTTTTAGATTAGTAATAGAATTTATCACTTCCCATACCTTTTTAGGATTATCTTTATTTTTCTCTAGTTCTGACCGTTCATAGATGTGTTTTAGTTTTCTTAAGAGAATATTGCAGAAATTCCGATATCTTCATTACAGTCTAGTCTAGAGTCTAAGACTGGCTGAAAATTGGTTGTTGCAATATCTTTTTTAATATTGTCGTAATCTATTTTCCCTATATAACGATAGCTATTATTTATCAATGGAAATTGTTTTGTTATTAAAGAGGTCCATAAAGAATTTATGTATTATTGCCCTTTTCCTGCACCACCTACATCCCCTGATTTAAATTTCTTTGATTTAGGTTGCCTGGAAGAGATCGCTTTGAGCGCTTTGGCCGCCTATGTATTGCCTAGAAAATGGTCTGTTTTTGTAATTGTATATTTTGGTGTGCAATAAAGTGTTATATCTCTCTCTGTCTCTCTCTCTCTCTCTCTCTCTCTCTCTCTCTATATATATATATATTCAATTTTGCAGACAAATAAAAACAGGATACTTTATCCGTGCAGGAACAGAGAAAGAATAACTAGTTTATGCGGAAGTGGGCATTATAAATCGTCTGTGACGAAATAACTTTCGGCACAGCAATATATTGATTTTTTTGATATCGAACCTGGCAAACAGGCGAGAGTATTGTTAAGAGATAAATGTGTGAAAATAACTTATATCGTTCAGAAATAAGAGGGTACGTAACAATATTAATTATTTGCCTCAAAAATAAATATTTCTTTGCAAATAATTAAACTAAATGTAACACTACCTTATAGTAGCATTTCAATTCATTACGGATACAAAAACACAAGTTCTCAATCAAAGAAACATTAAAAAGAGGTTACCGTCGCTCGCCTATAGACATTTGTAACAAGTAACATCAGGGACAAAGCCAATGCGTAGCCCTCCTTTTTTTATTATCGTCTCCTCCTTTTTCGTATGGCAAGAAAGAGGGTTTTTCTTTTATATCTTGTTTTTAACAACAACAACAGGGAAAGGGGTGTCTTTAGTATTTTTGTTTCTTTTCTTTATTAAAAACGTAGATCTAATACAGTTTTACTAATATTAATACATTTTTGACTCCTATTCTCTTATAATTTTAGTATCTATTCTAAATTTTTAGTTACTACCTTTTATATTATCTACCTGTCTATTTTCTAGTTATGTAGTCAGCCTTTAGGATGCAATAGATGGGCTGTCTGGATTGTCGCTCATCTTACAAAGCACGTTTAGCTCAAGGCTAAACATTTCATGCCAATGTTCTGTGAGAACATAGTATAACCGATCGAGCAGGACCTAAGAGCTATAAACGATATAATGATTCTAACATGGCCCCACAGAGTACATTCCGGCTCTACGTCATTTATCAAATTGTAGCATATAAACGTTAAAAATTTCTTACGTGTCATTTATTTTGTCTTGCATGTGTCGCCTTTGGCAAATATATGTATTTCTTTTTTCTTGCTGTGCGCGTGCACATTTCGAATGCGAACTGTAGAGCGTTCCACAGTTCGCATTCGAAATCAGCAGGCCTGAAGCAGCCGCATTTGGAGAACCGCTTAGTGAAATCTACTCGTGTCTAGATTATCCTGGTAGGTGTTTGAGATGGTATAAGTTCCACTTTATTTTGATACTTATCATATTCACAATGCGAGGTTATGAAAGCGGTCATTTTAGGCCCTCTGTTGGCTATAGAAATGACTCCCAGGTGCCTTTGTCAACAAAGTATTTCGACTTTTTTATCCAAAGAATATTTTTGTCGCTATTAACTATTATAGTTGCCTAGTGACTGTAAATAGGGTTAATATAAAAGGCTACCGCTATATTTGTAAATATTTATTACACCCTATGGGCTTATTGAGAAAACGTCTTCAATACGCCTTCGTCAACAACACAATCGAGTCCATATATACTAATATTGAAACGTCAAAGTGAATATAGCTATGAACCTCTACAAAGAGCTCTCAACATGCCTAATCGATAAACACATGTGATCAGAGAGCTGGTCTCTACTTCGGACAACGTATAAGACGATTCAGTGAGGTATAATAGCCAGCCATATGTAACCTTACCCATTGACTTTGATGACCTAGGCTCATTCTACTTATAATCTTAAGGGATTATAGATAATACAGAAGTTTGGGTCACGTGAGACTTATCAAACGAGATGATAGATCTTGATATAACCGATAGGCTTCAGGACCCTATGGCCCTAGAGTCGCGACACCGAACGCCACAAATATGTATCCATCAGTGGTATCCATTTGCGGTGTTTCAAGTCCTCCTGTTATGAATGTTATATAAGATGTTTCTATGTTCAATATTTCTTTCTTTATGGCTTTAAGAATTTTTCACATCGTTGTCAATTAACCATCGTCGTATAGACCTAATTGAACTTGCGTTACATGCCCCGGGGTTTTTATTTTCTCGCTCAGACCCAATCTTGCGCTGGTCGTTGGTCCACAGGGCTGGAGGATATCCTAAATTACTTTTAATAAAATGTGGTCATCTACCACCATTTTTTTATTGCTGTATTACAGCAGATAGGCTGCTGATGGCTCACTTGACATCTACAACATAAAAGATGCTTACCAATGCACTACTGGCCTCGATTAGGGGACTGAAACTTGGCTATTGATGCCGGAACATAAGTCAAGATTTTATGACGTATATTCTAGACCAGGGTTGGTAGTAATCTAGACGAGCAAATGCCGTACCATCTGAATGTTGGTTGTTTTGTCACTTTTTATGAGAGGCCGCAGGAATTAGTTTTCTTTTTCCATTCCTGCATTCTTTTATTCTTTATGATACCCCAAAAAAAACTTTATTGCTCTTTAAAATCATTCATCAAAAGGATTCAAAGAACCATAAAAGGGTTTCAAAGGTTCCCTCCCTTATCAGCAACGGTTCCAAATTAAACCGTCGCTGTTTTGTTTGTCTTTTATCTGTTTTAATTGTTGCAGGTGTGGATGAGGGTTGGGTAAGGTTAATGATCTCAATGGGTTGAATTTTAATATTGTAATGAATGTTTTTAACTGTTGTTATACCCTGCGACAGCACTTGACCACAAGTAATTTTACGAAAATTTTATTAACGGTGATAGCTATTGCTGTCGTCGGCGGTGTATGGGTTCCGAGGAGGGCGAGTCGCCATGGCCCTGGGTGGTGTTCCTTTTATATAATTACTGTAACAGGGAGGTATCATTCCTCAGTACCAACTACTATCAATCCTTACGAAATTATGAAGTGAATGAATTACGTCAATCAAGAGAATTCGTCACAGAGTACATTAATATAATAAGAGGGAACATAGATAATACTTAAATGGGAAGAATTCATTTCTATCCCCGTTCTCCTATTATATTAATCATGGATAATACTTTATATAGTGTACTCTGTGGTCCGCGTTATAATACGTTTCTTGATATTAAATATTAACTAAAATTTATCTTCAAAATCATAATTATTTATAGCAGTTTATATAATATTTAAACTATTATTTTTGTTACTTCCATAAAGAAGCACTACGTGCGGCTTGGATTTCTTTCCGGAAATTAGCCCTTTTATTGTGTCGGTTTGGTCTTTGTAGCTATTTCCAAGTAAACCAATGACCTTATTCTGTAATCATAATTGTAAAAATTTCACCCCTTATTCATAACAATTAGACGAAGTATTTTCTTAAGTTTAGGCGACTAGTTAGTACCTACATATAATAAAAATACGTTGTAACGGTTTCAAGCCAAATATTTTTTTTGCTTTTATTTATTGAGTTATACGAGGTTTATAAGCTCTTTAAAAAAGAGTGTTATTCATAATCACATTCAGAATAATAACTGATTTTCACGCCAAAGACTCAAAAGTTTCTGAACATTCATTTACAATTTGTAGGATATGTCCGGGACTTCGTCCACGCTTGTCTTGAAGTTCCAAAGGACATAAAGTATCGCAGCATTTAAAAAAGAATGTAAGCTATCGCTTTAGTGGAAACTGTCGGGATAAATATCATACATTATTACATTAAATTTGCTATCGATCAGTAAAAAAATCACATTAGATATTTTTTAATCTGACCACTTTAATTAATTCCCAGAAGAAAATCCGCGGGATTCCCACGATAGAATGTAGCGCAGAGTTTAAGTCTACGAATTAGCTGTCGATCAGTGGAAACCGCATCGAAACCGGCCCAGTAGTTTTGACGTGAATCCCGAACTAACAGACAAACAGACAAGAAATCTAAAAAAATTGCATCGTGTTCTCCATCGTTTATATAGTCTTTCCAGTTGTTTTTTTTTTAAATAGCTTTAATGTACAGACACAGCATATTTAAAATTTTATAATATTATAGATAGATAGATAGATGTAATCAAAACTCGCCCTTTTCCGATAAGATAACCTTATCCCCGAAGCTTGCCTACATATTTATCGTTATTTCTTTAATTTATTGCATTAAGTTTATTTACAGCAACCCTTACTGAACACGGTCAGCAGATTCTTGATTGTACCCTATTATAGTCTTGAGTGTTGCAATCATTACAGTTGTTCATAAATTTGCATTATAAGGTAATAAAGTCCATGGCTTACTTGCCGCGGGAGCTAGGCTCATTTAAGCTCGACCACTAGCAAGAATGAAGAATATAAATGATAGGTAGATTACTGAATATTTAACATAATACTAAATTTGAATATTTATAAGGTTTAAATCGTTTATTTTCAAAGAACAGCATCGTTCCGTGCATGAACAGAGAAAGAATACAATTTCCTGCGTCTTGGCGGCCTGTCGTAAGAGGCGACAAAACAACCCACAGCCAGGTGATACATCATAACAACCTTAAGTCGTGTTCCGGCATTAGTGGCCAGGTTCCAGACTCCCTCAAGAGAGCACCAGCGCATTTGTAACGCCTTTGGTGTTGCAAATGTCCATAGGCCATGGTGGCCGCTTACCATTAGGCGGGCCGTCTGCCTGTCTACTGAACTCATACAATAAAAAAAAGAACATTATTACATTTCACTTAATGAGAAAAATACTGTATAATAAGTGTAGTAAAATACATGGAGTATACGTAATACATATTGTTACGAATCGCGAGACTTGAAAAATGCCATTAGAATTATTATAGAGTTTATTAGAACTATACAAACACGTATAACACAGGTACAAATATAACCGAACACAACAAGTTCAAACGTAATGCAGAAGGTCGTAATTCAATAAAACGCGCAAAGTCCGTCACTTATTAGATTCCTGATTGTAGTACACGCGTCTCGCTTCGCTCGTGGTTCTCACTCGACTGCCTCATCTCTCAATTGGGGCATTGCTTTATACTGTACAAATGCAATATGTCTGCTCGGCCGCGTGGACTGAATTTTCTAGAATCACACCTGGCTAATGACTACCATAAAATATTACAATACATAATGGGCTGTTTTTCTAATTACAAATTTAAAACACAAAGTAAACAAAAGAAGTCCAAATGCTGAAAAGGTAATAAAATGTCTACAGGTATGGGTGTGAATTTGTCTTTTGTCGGCGTTCAGGTTGTAACAGTATAATCCAACTCAATTACCAACAATGTATACTATATTATATTTATGGGTGGGTATCATGATACAATATTAGAGTTAATATTTATGTGTCTGTCAGATCTTGTCTAAATAAGATTTCCTACATATTTTTAAGTCTTGTTTTAAAAATATTTGTTGATGGAGATACTATTATAACTTAAGACTTTGTACCCTATATGTCTATTGTCTATTTATGTCACTGTGGGCGAATGGGTTTTATTTAAAGCGTTTAAAAATAATGCCGTTAACGGATAGCCACATTAGTGTATATACATACGTTATTTATCAATATTTAACGTCATTAACAATGTTGAATCTCAATTAACTCTTTAAACCCATCGCCTTATCTGCGTGAAACGGCCTATATCTGTAACACTATCGCAGATGAAGCCACTCAAGTTCACCTAAAATCTATGTTCATATTTATATTACAGATAAATATGAATTTAATGATGAAGAGAACAAAATTTGTATTATTTTCTTCTCTAAGGGCGATATGTGTTTTCTGTTTTGATATCGTTTCATGTTTGTGGGTTGGTCAAAGATTTTATGAAGGTATTAAAGTTATGCGCGTAACTTGACGTAACAGTCTAACTGTATAAAGTTAGGAAAAGTACGTACGGTGGAATGCAAACTTCGCTGCACTGGCTGTTATTTACAATCTTGCAGTGCCCCAGGTGTTACCAATACAAACTTTTGAAGCACATCGCTTTTCTTAAAACCGACTTCTATGTACCCATCTTTGATTAACTCCCGCCTTCGTTTTATTAGTTCAGTTGTGGATTTAAATTGGAATATCAAACGAGAGGACTGTGTAGTTCAAATCTACTTAGGGCGATTTTTGGACAGGATCGCATAAATTTCATCTTCCTATCAAGTCGAAACTAGTATTTGTATGGATACAAATTTTTCTATGTTTTGCTGTTCCTAATTAAACATACACAAATCTCTACTAATATTATAAAGAGGAAAGATTTGCATTTGTATTTTTGTATCGAATAAACTCAAAAACTACTGGATCCCTGATTAATATAGGCTATATAAAAATTAGGGATCCCTACTAAAACTTTAATAATGTAACCCACGAAACTAAACAAACTTGGCGCTGGAATCGGGTTCTACAATTGTGATGAAATTTTATCTGTTTGAGTGGGTCACAGGGTGGTTTAGATTCACAATTATACCCGGTAGGTGTCGCTGGAATCGGGTTCTAGATATTTATTTTTTCAGGACAGGACAATGTCTGCCGAGATCGCTAGTATTATATAAGACCTAAGTAATTTTTAATTGTAATATATGCTCCTGTTTGGTTTTTGTCAGAATTTTCTTCGATCTTGTCTTTTCAATTACTGTTTCTAATATTTTTTTACACTATCAAGCTGGTAAACGTAGCGTAGAACGCCCTCCAGCACGGTAGACTGACGACCTGGATGAGGAAGACGGGAGATCGGGATATGTGGCGCAAACTTGGGGCAAATAAACAAGAATTAATTATTTAAATAATGACTATTAAGATCCTGCTTACTTGCACACTAATGCAACTGGTAAAATGTACTAAACCATGTATTTCTAGGAATAACACCTGTATATAACTACAGGGACTGGCTGAAGAGGAAGAAGCTGACAAATAGGCTGAGGGCCCTACTTAATGGAAAGTGGTTACCGTCGTCTATAAACGTTTGTAGCACCAGGAGCTAAGCCAACGTGTAGACAGCGTTTAGGATGGTATAGGAGGGATATAATAAAGTTGGGGTAGAGAGATCAGACAGGAGGAATGGGATAATAGGGATGTAATAAGGGAAGGAGAAGTGGATCATAGGATCTCACGCTCAAGGCTTATAAAGGTTTAGGTTATAGCTCAAGGCTTTTTCACGCCGATATTTTGTGAAAGCGTCAGTGGCGGATTTACCAATAGGCTCAGTAGGATGGAGCCTAAGTCGGCGGACTTTGGAGGGGCGGCAAATTTGAGGCCAATATTTTTGTATCTCTTATAGAAATTATGTCTTACTTAAATTCTAAGACTTAATTAGATCATTCTTATTTAGGAAGCTTGCCCACGGCCGTCCAGTTCTGCGGGAGCGGTTTTTTACTGAATCCTACCTAAATCACTGGTGTACGAACTCTGCATCCTGTTTTTTGCAGTATAGAGCAACGAACGAGCGGTATAGATTTACTGTACAGAGTCATCCAGTAAGAATTCGGACGGATCAGTTTTTTACCGGATACTGCAAACAGGATTGCGTGTGGCTGCTAGTATTGAAACACCTATACTACGAAACGGGATCCTACAAAAAGCGGGATGTTCCCGTTTTAAAAGGCCCTAAGTCCACACAAATAATTCAACAGTTAATGTTGTCTCTGTGTTTTACCAATTAGATATATTTTTTTACAATTTGAGTAGTGGCTTTTAGCTACGGCAGATACAAACACAAACTTTGCAATTAACTAAATACGGATAAAAAGGTTATGTAATTGTGCGTTAGTAATAATGCACAAATTGTTAAGTTACAATTTCATTAAAAAAAAAATGTAAATGATATGATTGTGAACTAGATTATCGATTTGTAGAGGTCGGTAGGGGTGGCAAAATTTGAATAGCCTATAGGAGGCAAATATTTAAAACCTCCCCTGGAAAGCGGGGTCTCACGCCGATCGAACAGGTCCTAAGAGCATGGTCTAGATTATTCTAGATAATGGCTCCATCATGGCTTTACCACTTAAAGGCGGCGCAAAGCGTGGTTGACGTGGGCCATCGCCTACGCCCTACCACCTCGTAGCTCGATGACAGGACGAGTAAATTTTTTGTCGCGTTCAAAATGCCGAAAAATTGTATTCGTCTGTAGTTATATGTGGGTTACCACTATGTTGTTAAGTATGATTCCTCTTCTGATTCCAATTATGGCGTGTCGGGCAGATGGAGATAAAATGAAATAAATGATTAAATTATACAACTGTCTTTAATTTAGTACGTACGACTCGATTCGAAGCTGTGGTGTGGGGCGACTAACGTCATTGCTACGAATATCCACACATTACAATTTTTGCTGAATTGCAACTGTCGCTAGCCGTCACATCGTCGTAAAACAATAATCCTTCCTCATACCAAGTTCTCTTTTTATTTCCGGCTTGCGACACTCGCGGTATTACGGGGAACCGCCGCCGGCCGGCGTTTTTCAAATCCTCGCAAAATGTACGTTGCCCACATGAAGTTTAAGACTTGTTTCGCCACTGCTAACACGTCAAAGACAACAACCTTTTAATTTGTAACTAACCATAATTTTAGTCTAGATATTATTAGAATCATTATAGTAACAATCAAATTTATTATAACATTAGTGTAATTTCTGTCTTGACGTTTTTTATCTCAAAATCTTGTGGTCAAATTGGTAAGTGCAATTTTTCACTCACTAACATTACACAGTTTGTGCACGAATGAAAAATAGGAACTATTTCTGATACCAGTTATATTATTCCTTAAATGTTCTTACAAAGTAGTTTCTGCTCCTCAGCCGGACTTTATTTACGTTTTTTTCACCATTATTCTGTAAAGAATCAAAGCTTTCAAAGGAAGGTGTTCAAGTTACCATAACAATTTTCTTTCTACTGTTAAACACAAATCACCCTCAGAAACGGAACAAAGTAACCTGATTACTTTGAACTCGTCAGATTAAAATTTCCAAACCAATTTGAGTTTAAAGGGAAGTTACTATTAATACTTTGTTGATTAATTTTGTAATAATTTATCAAATAGAGGCTTCAAAGTGGCCTATTGGTGGAAACGGATATTGGTAATATAACATTGAAGTTATGGTGTATTGGAGGCTTTACGAAGAGAGTTGTAGGGATGAATTTGAGAAATTGTTTAAAGAAGGTCGTATAATAGCTATTGCTTACGTAGCCAAAGCCCTGCTCTTATTTTGGTGTCGATGCAAGAAAAGAGTAAGGGCAAGTACAGAAAGAATAAAATTATGCCGAATAAAATAAATTGAAGTTGTAGATCAAGTGGTAGATAGAAAAGATAAGTACTAGCTTTTTTTCATGTCATTGTAGTAATGCTTTATGTTGCACTGTCTGGGGATAAACAGGTAGTAGAGGATTTGGAATAACCATCTTTCGGTCGTATTTCTAATTGATCACTTCAGGCGACGAGAAAAAGTATTCGATTAGATATCCTATGTAGTATAAACATAATAATAGTATTCGAACACCTCAATAATTTATTTTAGGCTTAAATTAAGACCATTTAAATTAAGCCTCAAATTATGCAATACGTTTTGACAAATTAACATCTGACTTTACCTTAATAGAATTCAAATTAACATTAGCATATAGTTAAGGTGTATAAACCTCACCCACGCAACACCTAGGCTTAGCACAAATAATTTTATAACAAGGTCTGTTGTTCAGTGACCCGAATAATATTCTAAAATTTGTCGTAGTGCTGATTTTACAATCACGAGATAATAAAATTTTGCATAAAAATGAAAAATTATCCTAACATAAATAAAATACTTCAATTAGATATGCTTGAAATATTTAATATGATATATCTATAGTATTGTTACGAGTTTCCGAGACTCGAACTAAAATGCCGTTAGAATTATTATTGAGTTTATTAGAACTATACAAACACGTATAACACAAGTACAAATATAACCGAATACAACAAGTCCAAACAAAACGTAATGCAGAAGGTCGTAATTCAATAAAACGCGCAAAGTCCGTCAATATTAGATTCCCGAATGTACACACGTCACACCTTGATCGTAGTTGTAGCTCAACTGACCGCCTCTCTCAATCCGGCCATCGTTTTATACTTCATAAATGCAAATGTGCCCGGCTACGTCGACCTAATTTCCTAGAATTAGCTTGTATTTATAATCCGCAACACATGGCTAATGATGCTCTTGAGCGGCCATAAACGAGTACAATAGGAGAATGGGCAATATCTCCACAATAACTAGAAACGTATGCCAATAAATAAAGTGAACAAAAGAAGACGATCATAAAAGGATTACAATTAGTTCAAATGCCGACAGGTAATGAAATGTGCTTTTACAGATCTGTACGCGGAATTTGCCTTTGTCGTCGGAGCCTAAGTTGTAACAGTATTATACAATTCTAAAAATACCGTGTCTGTCCATTGAAGTTAATAAACAAAAAAACTGGAAGACACTATATAAACGATCGAGAGCACGATGCAATTTTTTTAGATTTCTTGTCTGTTTGTCAGTTTGTTTGGGATTCACGTAAAAACTACTGGGCCGATTTCGATACAGTTTTTGCTGCTCGACAGCAAAATCTTAGACTTAAAATCTGCGCCACTTTTTATCCTGGCATTTTTTCTGGGAATGATTTAAACTGGCCAGATAAATAAAAATCGAATTCCAATTTGATTTTTTCCCGGGAGCGGTTTGTAGTTGTTCGGGTGCATAAAAATTAGCTGATTCCAACACAATTTTCACTAAAACGATAGTTTACCTTGTCTAGTTTTTGGGTCCCGAGAATCCCACGGGAATATCAAGTCGTGAGCATATCCTAGTAGTTATAATAACGTATTATGACCTTGCTTTTTACGGAACAGAAGGAACTCTTGTGAATTCAACACATTGGTTGCTGGGAATTAGACATGCAGCGGCTTTTGCAACTTTTATATTTTTACTTTTTTATTGCCTGAAGCAGTCAAACAGGCAGACGGCCCACCCGATGCAAAGTGGTTACCGTCGCCTATGGACGTTTGCAACACCAGGGGGTCGCGCGTCAACGCGTTGCCGACTTCTAAGGAATTTCTTCTTCTTAAAAAACCTTAAAAACTTAGTATTTGATTTAAATAAAAAATGAACCAAGGTATCTCCTATTACACCATTACACAGTGCAACATCAAAATGTTAATCTGTTGACATAAAGGCTGAAGTGAGACATACCAGCGCAATGACGAATATAAATAATCTTCAAGGATACAGAAGTAGCAACTTACAACTGTATTGCTACTTCTGTATCCCTGAAGATATTTTATATTCTTCATTGCGCTCAACCACACAGGCCGTCAAGGTGTTATCTATCTATATAGATAACACTATGACGGCCTGTGTGGTTGAGCGGGTTAAGTCTTAGCCGGTCGAAGTCGCTGGAAAGTAGAGGCACAGGGTTCGATTCCTAGCATGGTTTTCGGAAACGAACTTTCCGTTATTCATTACGGTATGGTGTCTGGGATCGGCCCCAGAGTGGTTTATTGTATATATTACCCATAACATAAGCGTAACTTCCTTAGCTTGGGGATATACAATGCGTGTGTTTATCTGCCGATTATTATTATTGTATTACTTCATTGCACACCAAAATATAGGATTACAAAAACAAACCATATTTACAATGTTTTCTAGACTTCCAGGCAACCTAAATTAAAGGAAATTCTTAGCTAATGATAATAAATACAATATGGAGTTAAAAAATTAATTAGTCCTCTAGTTTATTCTTAGGATTAACTTTTAACTTTATTTATTGTTTGTTTGAAATTGAATGTTTAAGTATTGAAGTCTATTTAGGTATTTTCAATTGTCATAAAACTTGTTTTCAAACAGCTGATTACAAATGGACGATACCTAGGGCCTTGTTGCCTAATAAAGCGATGAGTCTGCCCACGATCGCCATATTATAGTTACATTTGAACAGAACACTGCCTGGCAACATCTGTTCGAATTGCCGTGTCTAAGAATGCGGTAATATGATTGTAATGCATGAAAAGAGTGATCTTTAAAAGGTAATCCATGCGTTACTATCTTAGGACGTGGTGAAATCACATATAGTATGAAAGACATACCTGTCTGTATTGTGCAATGTAATAACCGCGACTCTGCCTTCCTTTTGTGTCGACTCCATCCATATTTTTAAATGAAACAAAATCAATTTCTTTTTATTTTAAGACTAGCTGTGCCCGCGACTTCGTCCGCGTGGTTTTTTTTGCGGAATCCTAATTTTAGAAGTAGCTTAAGTTACTCCTTAACATGAGATATCTGCCAGTGAAAGTCCCGTCAAAGTAGATCCAGCCGTTTAAGAGATTACCCGAAACATCCAGACAGACACATAAAAATTCTAAAAATTGCATTTTCGGTGTCTCCTGGTCCGAATTATCCCCCTTGATTTTTATCACAATTTTATTTTCACATTACAAACAGACACTTCTATTTAATTTATCTGTATAGATAGCGCAACAGTTCTTTATTCAAAATCAGTTCAAACATTTGTGGTCAGTACTTATTCGAAATTTAAATTAAATATGCAAGAACTTATGGCCCGATTATGTATATACATACCTAATATGGAGTATATTAGGTGTATATCCAAAAGTAAAGAAAGAAATAAAAGCATGGCAAGTATATATTCAGACAAATTAATTTTTATACATCCAAATAATTGTCATTTTTAATACTTGCGTAAACGTAAACCGCATACTCCCGCTGCTACTAACGGTTTGATAAAACACAAATATGTTTCACACAGAATTACATAAGTGGACAGCAGCATCCGGGTCAGGAACGTCTTGTGTTAAACCAGGAAGGCCGTATAAGGTTAGGCCGCTTTTTTGTATCGTGCCGTTACTCGATCAGTTTGTGACATCGCATCTCCAGTTACTTTCATTTCCCGCTTTACGGGACCATATTTATGTGTGTTCAATCAAAGGACTTGTACAGATTCCTAATAAAGTCGAGCGGGAATACTTGGGGCGTCTACAACTGTAAGACCGTGTGCGTACTAAGAATATTTCGGTGGGATTTTTTCCTGTAATACTTGTAACTGGTACACCATAGAAGCGGCCCCCCACGGAATTAATTGCGCATCGGATTTAAATTCTGCAAACTGCTTCAGAGTTGATGCACGCTAGGCCTAATATAGTGACAATCTAATATCTGTTACCTATTTGGATATTATCTGATATGCCACGGTGAACCAGTACGAACACGCGTAATGTGCCTTCGCAGCGGCGGTGCGATTGGCATTGTCCAACAAAAGTACCAAATAGGGTGTTATAAAACTGTTTTGAATACTTGTGTATTTCTAGTAGAGATGTGCCGACTAGTCGGTAAAGCCGACTATCCGGCCACTATCGTAGTCGGCACTATTCGGCAAAGAGCGCGACTATCCGGCTTCTTAATTTGTAGTTTGTAATCTACACTTTACTAATACTTTGTAAAGTAATCCATACACGAGACTTTCTTTTTGACATGATTAAATTTTAAACGAGCTCTTTCACTTTAATGAATTATAACAGTATTATCTTTAAACTAAAATATTTTTTATTATTGCACAAAAACACCGCCCTGACCCATACAAAAGCAAAAATCAAGAAATAATGCGAAATACACAAAACAGTTCCAACACCCTCGCATGCGGCGGTTGCGTATAAACGAAGCGTCACGAAAATCCCCGAAACCGTGATCGGCTTGGCCGACTAGTCGGCCTTTACAAACGACTAATCGGCTAGTCGGCCAAAGTCATAATCGGCACATGTCTAATTTCTAGTTATGTTTTTGTGATCGCACAGCGATTGTATTGTTGGTGTTGTGGGTAAATTAGTAGTAACATACAGTGGGTAACTAAAATACTAAAAATCACCTACTACAAACCTTTCACAGTGATTTTCGTGTTGCAATGATAAAAAGTGTAGCTTTTTGTAATTTAATGTGCGATGGTATCATTGAAAGTTAAACAAGTATCAAACATGTTTCCTCCGAAATAATAAGTGTTTTGTTACTTTAACTAGATAGTTAAATGATGAACAACACTATTCCTCAAAATTTATTAATAACTGGAAACTAAACCATAAACAAAATTTCGAATTCCTTGCAATTATGACAAATTTTACATTTTTTTTAAACCTATGATATACACATACAATACAATATACACGGTTATTCAACCATGCAGTGTACAGGGTCCGAAGTCCTAAAATAGAGTACAGAATAAGAAAAAGACAGTCAGTATATTTCTATAGTCCACGTTTTATCCGTGCAGGAACGGAGAATGAATACATTTTCCTGCGGCCGGCCGGCCTGTTGTAGGAGGCGACAAAACAACCCACAGCCAGGTGGTAGGGTATTTCCCCGTCACGATGACTACCACCTCTGGCCTAGAGTATGCCACCATAACAACCTTTAGTTGTTTGGTATTGCAAGTGTCCATAGGTGATGGTAACCGTTTTCCACCTGATGGGCCGTCTGCCTGTTTGCTGAACTCGTGGAATAAAAATAATAAAGGACAAGCTTTTAGAGCTGTTATATTAACAGACTTTCTGCACTGTTATTAGTCCAAGAGTCTATTCTAGGATCAATAACATCATACATTCATAGAAAAAGTGGAATAAAACCACATCGAAGGATCACTTGGGTTAAGAATAAACACTGATGACACAACCAAAGTTGAATCACTCGTAGTTGTTTCTCTTACCTTGTTTGTATTAATGGTATTTATGAATGCATATAAATTTAACGTGTATTCGCTTATTTGTGTTGGGAAAAACTTTTATAATTTGAAATAATACGTTATGTACGTTATAATACGTTATCTTTGTGACACAGTCGCAAAAAATATCCCAGATGTAGCAGAGGCATAAGAGTGATTCTATATTATTAGTTTAATATCTTAGCTACTTCTGAGACAGAGTGAGACTGAGTTTAATGTGTTATTTGAGATGCGACATTGTTAATGACGTTAAACATTCACAGGTATACACTAATGTATGGCGTTATTTTTAAACCCTCTAATGGTGGGGCCTCATCTGCGATAATATTACAGATATAGGCCGTTTTACGCAGGTGTGGCGATGGGTGTAATGCTTTATTTGTTACGCGATGTTGTTTTTAATCGTTAGCGACCTTTAATATTGACAGATAACCTATGTGTATATTCTAATGTGGCTATTCGATAACGGAGTTATTTTTAAAGCTTTGAATAAGACGCATTCGGCAACAGTCAATATATCTTTAACATTATCGCAGGTTTGCATATATATAGGCATCGGCATTGGACGCATTTGTTCACAGTCACTAACACTATATATAGGTATAGTCCTTTCGGACTATAAATATAATGAAAATATGAATGACAATGTGAAAAATGAGAAGTGAAAACGATTACGTCTTCACGATTTTCGAAACGTGCTGCGAAAGATAAATGAAAGATTTCATGAAATAATTATCACACCGAAACAAAGAAGAGTGTTTAAGATCTTTGATTACGCAAAGTGCTAAAAGTTGCGGCTGAGGTTGTTTAATTGAATAACTCATTTCATTAGCAACCTTCGCCTGGTAATTAAGGCTTGACCCGCAGCTTCGATTCGTTCGCTTTTAAAGTTTGATGCGTTTGTTGTTACAAGATTTATTTGAGTTGATTATGGGCGCGTTCTTCATGTAGCTCACAACGTCCAAAATGCTTCTCCAGTCGTTCCACATAGCGACCACGGTCGTTATGGTCGCCGCAAAGATGTCACTAATGACGTCAAGATTTTCGCTCAAGCAGCGCTCACAACGACCTATGTCAAGGGGTGGGTCGAATAATCCGTTCCAGTTGGGTTTACAAGGGTTTATGATAGCAACGCCCGCAAGCAAGTGGAACGGGAAAAATCGTAGTCGTGAGCCTGGTCGTTGTGAATCTCATTTGGAATGTAGCCTATGTAAAAACTTCATATCCGTGCCATCTCTGGGATAATGTTAGTGACTGTGGCCAAGCGCGTGATGTTTATAGCGTTGAAAATAACAGTGTATTTTTTTAAAATTATTTTCCAACACGCTTACTTATACTTATATTTTATGCACATGAATGTGCATAAAATATATTCGATTATGTACAAAAACCTCATAGGTTTATTTGTGCTGAAAGAAGAAAAAAATATTTGAAGAAATAGCGACGTACTTACATTGCTGACATGTATCTTAAAAATAAAAACATATTTTGAGAATTTGTACGCCGCATTTTCCGCAGAGAGTCGTGTAAAATATATAAAAGTTACGATATGTAAGTATAATGACACGATGATTAACTTTTAGTGTCTATACGTTATCTGTCAATGTTTAACGTCTTTAACAATCAATAACAATGTTACATCACAAATAACGCATTAAAACCCATAGCGACATCTTCGTGGAACGGTCACTAATACTAACATTATCCCAGATGTAGCAGAGGCATCTGAATAAAACTTCTTTTGAAGTGATAACTTCTTATGGGAGGGTAAACCACTTCGTTACGTAACGCGCAACGGCGCCAGTTTGTGTGGCTTCCCTTTCTCTCACGCATACGGCAGCGGTAGGCTGGCACCTCTTCTCTCACTCTAACCCACGCGCTATATACATAAAATGTAAGTAATAAAAAGCTAAGCTAACTAAGCTTTTCCCAAGTTAAACAATTTCAATATTAAATAGTTCAACTTAGATTAGTTTAAGTCATCACTTCTATCGGGTGCACGCATATGTATATCGCGTGACAATGCAATAATATGGTACCACGGAGCTAATCTGATGATGGAGTCGGAAGGTGGCCATAGGAACTCCTGTACTAAACAAGATAGACTCGTCGTGTTTGGGCTCGTTTTACTTGTCTTGGCTAGCACTCTGCTGCTATATGATATCCAGGATCTCAAAAGCTTGTATTTAAAAACCTTTTAAAAAAAGCTTATTTATCGTATGACTTGTGTAACTAGGCAGTG
Source organism: Dendrolimus houi (assembly GCA_039645545.1). Classification (NCBI taxonomy): domain Eukaryota; kingdom Metazoa; phylum Arthropoda; class Insecta; order Lepidoptera; family Lasiocampidae; genus Dendrolimus; species Dendrolimus houi. The sequence continues at coordinate 16,215,704 of CM077134.1, forward strand.
TCAAATATCCTTGAATACATAAGTTTAAAAATATTATTTTAGCAAAAACCTCAACCAAATTGTAAGGTGTTTGAGTGACGATAAACAAAGTAGTTCGTGTGGCATTTCGAAGAGTCACATTTTACAAAACAGTTGTGATTTTCTATACAAATATATAAAAATCTATTATACTTCAACTATAATTTACTTATAACCAAATATTATGTAATATGTGCCCATAAATGTCCTACTGCTGGGCTCGGGCCTCCCATTATAAGAGAACGGACAGTACACTCTCCACGCTTGTCCAAGGCTGCTTGAAAGGTTTGACTCATAGGTTATCTCGATGTGGAGGTTGCATCACTATATTTTCTTTCATCATTGTTAGCATGTGGTAATTGTAACAATATGCACATTATGTGAGAAAACTGCCTAAGTGGTGCATGCGTTCCGGCCAGACTCGAACCCGCGCCCTTTGAGTTTAAGACGCGTGCGCTAACTACGACTTTTTTAACCAAATATTAACTAAACATTTTTCTGATAATAAAACTAAACTCCTCAAGTTTTCACTAAGTATTCCTAATTTAGCTTCAGTTATTGTTCTGGAGCAAAAACACAACACTTTATGTTTTAATTTTACATTTTAATTTCAACAGAGTAAAAGCGTTTGTACTCCAGTCCAGTAAATGCGTCTAAAACAGGCCAAGCTCAACCGCAGTTTTGAATTTAGAGTTCGCGCCATAAAACAAGTCCCAAGGAAAATAAAGCCACTAAAAGTGACAGTTTCGTAATTTGTTTGAATTTGTTCCTAATGTAGCTAGGAAATTAATTCAGGGCTTTAATGATGGATATTTATTTAGTAATTACTACAGGATGGCCCAACAATGTAGAAAATAATAGGCGCGCCACTTTCGCAGTCTAAGCTATATCAACTCTAATACTAGGTCAAGAGTAATTTCGATACTTACAAGTAATTTTTAGTACGACATCAAACATTGTGCAAGTATCAAATGGCTTCAATTACGACGTACGCATTTTGTCAACATATCCTATTATATTAACTTTAAAAATAATCAATATAATTTTGTAAGCAAGAACTTTAACACCTTGTGATAGTTAACAGAACAATTATTTGATTAAAAGAAGCTAAACTAACCATTACAAATCTATCATGTCGGCTATTCTTTAGTAAATGTCGTCGAATTAGAACGAATTTTTTTTTGCTTCAAATTCGACTGGACACCCTTGGTAAACTTTAAAAACCACTGCTCACGTAAAACTTGGTATTGTTACATGTGTATTTAGTTATTTTTTGGCGGATTTTAGACTCGGATCAACGTTAAAATAAAAAATAACGGATAAATTAGCATTGTTTATTTATTTCTTTAGGTTTATGGCTTGGCAGTTATGCATTTAAACCAGATCTTAGATTATAATGTAGTTTCTTCATTTTTTTAAGCACAGCTGAACTGTAGGTTTTCAGCTGGTGCCATTCAACGAAGTTCTTGTGACAACTCAAAAGGCCGTATGTGACTATACAGTTCACATTTCTCGCAAAACACATAATTACTACTCAAAAATTATCAATATCCTACAACTATTGTTCATTTTAGAGTAATTATACACATTTTTAGAAAATAAAACTGCACAGCACAACATCTCCTTTCAGTTGTCGCCAAAAATTCAACTTTGTTTATTCACTCACCCTGACTATAGATAAAATAGAATGTAGCCAGAAGGCAAAGAAATTAGTTTTCGTTCTAGACGGTCAGGTTAAACATGGAGGTACGAATCAGCAGTACCTACTCTACCAACATTATTTACGGCAGTGCCACGTCTGTGGTACTTCTTTTGTGACGACTAGTCTACAACATTAATTTTCTTTCTTTTTCTTAATTCTATTTCGCACCGCTTGTATTTCAGTCAATCCTAGTATCGAGTATTCACAATAGAATAAAGTTTAATCAAATAGGTATTTACCAAACGAAAGTCACATTATCAATTTTACTACAATGTATGTCAATTCTAAACATTAGACCCGGAACTGTTCGTGGTTAGAGATGGCAATCGGCCATTATAAAATTTCTTCTTTTGAATTGAGAGTCTAAAATTTTTGGCTAATTTAGTCATGTTTTAGATTAAAAATATCAATAAGCAAAAGAAGAATGATATGTGGCGATATCTAGTTATGTAGGATTTTTTTAGGTATTTTATTACCTCCTTTTTCTATAAACTAGTATAATGAAAGAAACTTAACTTACATTGTATTCTACCTATAATGCCTTAACACTATAAGCAGAATACCGAGCGTAAGTCATCGAAGTCAATGGGTAAGGTTCTTAGAAGGCTGGCTACATTATCTCGCTGGATCGCCATACTGCTCCGTTGTTCGAGATAGGAACCAGCCGTCTGATCTCCCGAAGAGTCAATAAGTCGTTTTGAAATATCTTTGTAGAGGCTCACGTCCTCAGGACCCCATGGTCCAAGTATTTCAACAGCCAATGGAACAAATATATAACTCTCACAGAGTGTTGCATATTTACGTAGGATTTATTAGGCGATATAATCTATGCTTCATCCAAACTGTACTTAAGAAAAAGATGATAATAAAATTGATTTAGCAACAAAATTATCTCATTAATGTTCAGTAATTGTAGTGTTCAGTGTGTTGTCGGGCTATTATCAACGCTCTATTCATGAATTCAATACTATTCACGAACTTATCAATTGAACTTTATGATCTTTGTTACAATTTCTTCGCCCATAACATTAATATACATTTATATCTCGTAATAAGTTAATAAGATATAATTTCATAGCGTTTATGCTTATAATTAAAATATAGTTTTTTAAAATAAACTTATATCCTAAATCTCAATCCATGTGTGCAGTAATATATGATCTACTAATTACACCTATTATAGTTAATTATTATATTCGATTTCATAGAACAGTGAGTTTGGGTTTTTTATACGTTCGTGTGTAAATTAGAAAAAGGTCCAGTTGATGGTATGTGGTTACCGTCGACTGTGGATATCTGCAACAGTAAGGGAGAAGTAGTAAGGGATTGTCTACCTCATTGAGATAAGTACCAGCTATTTACGCCCTTTTTGAGGAGCTCCATATGCTAGTGCTCTGGTAAAACCGTGAGAGAAAATTCATTCCATAACTTGTGCAAGTATAATATTGTTACGACCTACACGCCGACAAAAGTAGATTCACACCTGCATACCTTAAAAGCACACTTTATTACCTTTCCGCATTTGTACTTCTTTTGTTTACTTTGTGTTTAAAATTTGTAATTAGAAAACAGCCCATTGTGTATTGTAATCTTTTATGGCAGTCATTAGCCAGGTGTGTCGAACTGATTCTAATAAATTCGGTCTACGCGGTTGGGCAGCCATATTGTATTGGTGCAGTATAAAGCAATGGCCCAATGGAGAGATTGGCAGTCTAGCGATAGCCACAAGCGAAGTAAGACATTAGGGACGGACTTTGCGCGTGTGATTCAATCATGCATTACGTTTGGACTGTTTGTGTACAGTTATATTTGTAGCTGTGTTATACGTGTTTGTATAGTTCTAATAAATTGTATAAATAATTCCAACGGCGTTTTAATTCAAGTCCTGCAACTCGTAACAGTGTAAAGTAGCGAGTGGCACGTACAGTGGACGACATCCAAGATTCACGGGTCTTAATTTTATCTTATTAGGGATTGGGTAATTTTTAACAATATGAGCAAAACCTTCCCTTTATTTGGCTTTGATCTTCCTATTTTAAGCGAATGGATACTATACCCATCACGCATGTTCAATGTGTATTGGGTTCACACATCGGTTATCTCGATGAGCAAGTTTTCTTCCTTACAATGTTTTGTTGACCTTCAGAACATGGTAACCTGTCCTGGCCAAACGTGTATTTTAGTACACACGTGGCCACAAAATCGGTTTATGATGTGCACGTTGCCTGAACAAGATTCGAAGCAGTCTTGAAACGAGAGTTGTGTTAGCCATTTAGCTCCAACAAATAAAATTATATTTTTAGCAACTTGTGGTCATGAAATTAAATAAGTATATGATAGTGCAAAAGCTTTACATACAGGCGATAAAGAATGTTATTATCACCATTACCCTAGTGCTGTTGGCAAAACCAACATCAGTTTAAACTTAGAACGAAATGTTTTGTATTTTACATTCTGGGACGTGTATTTTCACTTTTGCCGAATTTTATTATTTTAATTCAAGACTTAGTAAGATATCCCACGCAATTACAATCCACCGCCACTAGAAGTATACTTAGAGCATTTTTGTACAAACGTTAAATCCCGGTTACGTTCGGTGAGCCTGCTTCGAAGACTATGGTCCACTTTTCTACTTTTTGTTCTTCATACATGTCATCCTGCAAGACGTCAAGTTAGCATTTCTTGAGCTTGGATCCAGTGAAAATGGCGCGGCTGGTCATTCGTTTTGTTCCTTACATAGTTAGCCGCTTTTAGTAAAACGAGGCCTTACCAACATAGGCGCCTTTCTTGCACTTGCCGTTTGGACAATATGGTATAGTAATAATGACATAATTTTTAAATTTCCAGAAGCAACCAGCGAAGTAGTGGCAGCAGCCAGTTCTGTTAGAGATGGAGGTGAGATGGCGATTGTAGTGCGAGGTCCACATGCAAAGAGTGTGAGGAGAGAAGAGCTGCTTCACGCTAAGAGCTCAGATGATAATTCTGTCCTAATGTATTATAATCACAAGACAAATAAAGGTAACCTTTCATCTTTTATAGTAGCTTTAGCTAATCTTACCTAAGCATTTCTTACGTTTTCTTGTTATTCTAAAGTGAAACTACATATGTATACACAGCTGGAAATGCAATGAAAATGTATTGTTTTGTAAGAAAATCAATATTTTCATATTCGAAATCAGATGATGAATATTCTATTGACAATTTTGGCAGTTGCATCTCTCATTTTACCATACCTCCAGACTAAATTTTCAATTACGATTCATCTCAATTGAAAAGTTATATTAAAAAATCTACAGGCTTCTTAACTTAAACGTTATTCACATTGTCGTATTTAAGTGGGTTTTATTTTTTTATTTAAGTTATTCAATTCATCATTATAAACTACACCATCTTCAGTATTAAAAGTCTATGAATCCCTGCCAAAGTTGTCTGGTAGAGGTCGCTTTTTTGTGCTAAGACCACCCATTGTACAATGTTTTGTCTTCTCTACTTCTGTTTGTTTTTGCTTTTTTGTACAATAAGGAGTTATTTATCTATCAATTTCTCTGCAGTTTCTTTGGAAATTCTGCGAGGTGGTTACATGAAATCAGTTTCTTGGAGTTTGGGATCTTATCCACGTGGAACTTTACTACTTGTGATATCATCGCATAGAATAAAATTACACGCTGGCTGTAATTTACTTCCTTCACATTCAATATCTGAAAAATATGATGTTCTAGAAACTTTGAGCAGTGAGAAACTGAAATTGGTAAGACTTTTGGGTACCTAAATATTTATAGGAATCATAATGTAATTGTTGTAATAGGCAATAAGCATGATAGTCATGATAGTCATCACATATTCAGAGAATTAAATGTATATTAGTTATTAAGGCCCCTATTGCAGCAAAAGGTTGAAAGTGGGCTGCAACATAACAACCGATAATTTATCAAAAAAAATTAACATATTTCTTCACGATATGAGATGTAACTTGGTTGTTTCGTAAATTTCTTATAGGTATTTTAAGTTAAAAAAAAATCACGAAAGCACTTCCAAATTATTGACATTAAACCATTGAGATATAAAACTTTTATATGTTCTAAGCATTAAACCATTTTCCTCATTCAATTAATATCAAAACAAGATAAAAAATACCTACATATTTCTAAAAGGGAGACAAATAATTGGGTTATTTTTAAATACTACTTTACTTTATTTACAATAAAATAATAATGCATCTGAAAAACGACTGCGTCTATGAAATTCCCGTTATCGCCCGAAAAAGCTGTACCAAAAATCCTCAAGAACGTTGGAGTTCCTACAAGCCTTAAATATTAATCATATTATATGTCTAGTTCTTGGAATTTACGAAGGCGAACAGGTTTTACTTGTGATAAATACGTGTTTACGTGTGCATGAGACTAAAAGCCAGTATGAAACGGACGGCATGCTCCCAACTAATCGTTCCGCAGACATGCACACTATCGCGATGTGCATGTACATCTTCAACCAAGAGTAAAGCCCGTTCTCCTTTTAGTATCGCAAAAACTAACATAGTTTTAAACTTATCTAACACCTATAGTATGGACCCGAGATATGTATCTGAGATAAATTAATTAAAAAAATGTTTCGGGAGATGGTATGGGTGTATGATGTATTAGTTTGATTTAGTTATCGGTAGCTTTGCTCTGTTGAGATTATTATAAAGTCAGATTAGCAATGACGTATTGAAATGCCAATGAATTTACAATTCAATAGGATTTAAGCCGACAGTAGACTTCAGAAATAGCTTTCACAAAGTTTTACTTAAGTTTAGTAAATTTACGGATCAACGGAATTTTGTAGTTATCCATTAAGGCTTTTCAAGTAATTTCACTTTACTGCGAAAACTTTCCAGTTTACAAAATAAAAAGTACCCGTATTTTGTAAACTGGAAAGTATCAAATTTTAAGTACTATACTTTTAATAATTTCCTTGTTATTAAAAGTATCAAATTTTAAATATATAAATGGCTTTATTACCAATGTTATGAAAAAACACATGCATATATCTGAACTTCCACATATATTATTACTTAGAGATAAGCCTAGAGTATCTTTTGAATTTTTGAAATTGAATTAAAGAATAACCGTTAGTTTAATGACACAAACATTATAAACTAAATGAAAAATTTAATTCCACAGTACCACGAAGAGCATGCACCCGTAGATGTTTACAATAGCGAGAGATCTGCTTTAGACTCTCTTAGCTGTGGTATACGCGAGCCTTCAATTAAACCACCAACACTTCTCACAGTGGATGAACAAGAAAGCGATGTAGAGGAAGTCAAAGATTTCTTAGCAAAAGATGCAAGAAGAAAACGTGAAGAAGAAATGCTAGCAGATGATGCAACAAACTATATTGAATCTAATGGAGGTTCCACTACACCTGCTAGAGGGGATATACCTTCAACAGGCATTGAGTCTTGTGATGGTAAGATAACTTTAACACATCTATAACATCATCTGAAAAATCTAGAAAGCTATATTTCCCGGTGTCTTAAGCATGCGTTGTCACATTAAGAGACTGGAATACATTTAAAGCTTAATTTCGAAGTCTTTAAAAATTATATAACTTTGTAGCTAAAATTTTGACTACTTTAAATAAAATTGTAATTAATTCTCTCATATAATATATATAATTTGTTACAAAATATACGCATTTATCTATTACAATCAGTGTATTACACTAAATTCGCTGATAAACATATAAACCAATGTTATTTGTAAGTAAACTACTAATAATATTACTGAGATCCCGAAGGATATTGGAAAGACGGGTGACCTTACAATAAAATTGTTGTTACTCTTTATAGATGAAGTGATCCGTCAACTGCAACTCCTGCGAACAACGATAGAGCAATTACGACGTGAAGTCGTTGAACAGAAGACAACGATTAACAACCTTCACCGGCAACTGAAGCAGTGCTGTACCAGAATACCCGTCCCAACTCCGCCGCCGGTGGAACGCTGTACCAGCAGCTCATGCTATCCTGGTTATTAGAACATTGTTTATGACTAATTAAGAGGATCCTAGGGACATTTACTATAAATCCTTAGGGACCAAGATCAGAGGCTGGGAACGGCCTATATAAAGATTCCGACTCTATTATCTTATAACACCATCATGATTTCAAAAAAGGGTCCCCAAAAAGCCTTATAAAATAACCGTTAATATCGCATTGTGTTAAACATAATATGTTGAAGTATGAAGAACTTACACTGATTTTCGACCAATGATATTTTTGTGTACCAACAATCATTGAAATTTTATATAGATTCTAGCAAAACCGTAGGGTATAAAAAATGTACTGAAATTTTTGCAAAACATATGCAGCATATTTTTTATCACTTTAAAATACTGATCACAAAGCTCTATTTAGTAATAGTTTAATAGTAGACGAAGAAGATGTCAGATCACGGGGAAAGTTTGAAAGATAGTTCATTGTCAATAAGATCACCAACAACAGTTGGTGTAAGTGAAATATGGAATTGAGATAATGACCAAATAACTAATATAACAATTTGGTGACTATTTTTATCAATTAAAAAGTAATTTAATCATTTTAGTTATTATCTTACCAGTACTAATATTAGTATAATTAACACTATATCATAAGTTACTTGCATTATTTTTTACTCGTCATAACTAGAGTTTAGGCATTTGTCAAACTAATCAAGGACTGTTTGCCAAATGTGCAGTACGCACAAATCTTAAATGCGCCTCGAATGAAGTTTGCTCCGTGAGTTTGCACAGGCCCGTGCAAACTGCACAGCCCACTTTATTACACCTGATAGTATATATAATGCGAAAGAGATGTCACGTTGATTTGAATAGCGGTCAAGCGAGAGCACAACACTCCCCTCTCACCTCTGTATGTAACACATCGTGAACTTTATAATTATGTTATGACCTGGTCTTGGCAATGACCTGTACGAATTTCAAGAACGCATTAAAGTTTTGCTCGTATTCTTTAGTTGTAAGGTAAATCAAGCAACTTTTGTTCACAATGTGGGTTGTATTAAACATTTTCATAGTAGAACAGTATTTTATTTCGGTGCTATTCCCTTCTCCGTTGTATTGCAATTAATATCTGCCTACAGAGTTGCTCGCACCCACGTCGGTTCGTGAATTGAGAGTCAAGTTGCTTGATTAACCTTATTTTGATAATAAACTGTGATTGATACGATTGTATTGCAAAATCAGTGGGTATGCTAGTAACTCTGAAGACGAGAGCACAATTACTTAAGAAAGCATTGGATTTCTACGAATTCTTATGAGTCAAGTTAAGTCTTACTGCAGCACTCAGAATAAAATAATGACTCATTAACTTTAAATAAATCAGTCACTTGTCATAGTAGTCTATGTTTTGTTGATCTATTGTGCGTATTGTTACAATATGATGAACCAACTTTTATTGGAAATTTAGATGTCCAGTTTATTGACGTATAAAATGCACCAATCTATTTGCGATACGGACAGGCATGGCGTACCTACCGGACCGGATTTCAAAGTACCGGACAATATACCTATTGTCCGGTACTTTGAAATAGGAGGGCCTGAGCCCAGCAGTCCCATTGCACATGGGCTCTAAATCACAAAAATCATTCTACGTCAGTCTAAGAATGACAAAGTTGATCACTTTTACGTAACACACGGAGTAACAAAGACCTCGTTGGTTCCGATGTTTTTGGTAGTTCATTAGAAGCGATTTTAAACATGACACCACTAGTAATTAAAGAGTTTAATTATAGCATTAAGGGCCAAGTTTTCAATCACTAGATAAAAGTTATTCACAAGAATAGAATACAACATGAGAAAATTCAAAATGACAGTTGCATAAATAAAATAGTGGAATTGTTACATTTTTGAATCTAGTCAGGTTATAATTTATTTGGCTGATAACTTTTATCTGATGATTGAAAAATCGGCCCTAAATTAATAAGTACTTCAGTAGTCACCTACTAAAAATTATATAGTCCTTAAAAGTTATATTCAATAAAAAAAGTAATATAATGCCAGATTTCTGTAAAGCTTTACTTTTAATTTGTGAGGTTCTATTTCAAGAACGACAACTTTAACTATATTTATTTTGTTTACAAAAAATAGTCACTGTGGGTCACTTAATTGTTTCAAACCCAGTCGAAATTATTGTAATGGTCTTTCTACATACGTTATTTATTTATATTGCTACGTGCGAGCGGGAGTACGCACTTAGGATTGCAAGAAAACACCAGTTTTTAAATAAACGCTTTTATTAACTTACACAGTCCTACGTGATTCCACTCCGCAGGGTTGCCCCTACACATACACAACTAACGACGCACTGTCCCAACGATATAATGTCTCACTCATAATACCGTCGCCGATATTGCGTAGACCACCTCCCGCTACTGCAGTGCTCGCCTCCGAATTTACCGCATGTAGCTCGCTTCCGGATCTTTTCTCAAACTACGCTACACTCCTCCTTCATTGAACTGTCGACTAAACTTTTCACTAAATTCACCATTAAACTCGTTACTGTCTTCTTTTAAACTTCTCTTCCAACTCTTTCGTATCGCACTTGTTGCTTCGCTGTCTTGAACTGAACTCAAAACTGCCCCGTAGGGGCGCCTTACGCTGTTTATATACCCGGAAGAATCTTCTGGAGCCCATAGTTTCGATCTTCTTTTAGTTATTCTTTTATTTACTATCTATCTCTTTCTTTTCCTTCCCGAACCTTCTATTCCAGAACTATCGTTCATTGTCTATCCCTTTCTAAAATGTACCTGCCCTTGTCTTTTCCTTCCAGAATCTTCTACCTTTTCTAAAACTTCTTAAGCCAACTAGATTGTTCCACCATCACTCGCCACAATATGCATAAATACAATGGGGTTTTTGTTACGAATTGTATAATATAAGTTCGTATTATATTCCTAATATAACTATCTGCTTAGACAAAAGGTAATTTATAAATGTTCAATTGATCTAGTCATATTTAGCTACGTAATCAATGAGATCAAACTTAGTAGATTAGAAAATTTACAAAAAACGACGGGGTTTTCGTTGCATACTGTGTTTTAATACAGATTTGATAATCTACACAGAAGCCAATTTATAAATGTCAAACAAAACTCGTAATTTCTAGCAAGGGAAACATCAAGATTGAAGTCAGTAGATTGGAAAATTAAAATAATATCTCGCTATTAGGACATTTGCCAATTTTTCACGAATTCAAATAAGTTGCCCCCGGCGAGGACCTCGTGTAATGACGGCTGAAAATTTATCAATTTAGTCGTCTAAGGGACTGTCTACATGTGTAGTTTGGTGCTTCATTCAGAGAAAAAATTTAAACATGGGAAATTACATTTCTTGCTTTATTTAAGCCTGTAGCAGGCGTTAAATATAGTAAAGTTTTCAAATTCAAATTATTTTATTTGTATGAAGCATGCTGTTATACAAATACCTAACAAGTTTCTATGCACATCTTTCGCCACTGACGGACGTGCAATTTTTTTGTTATCGCAGTCAAAATTATTTTGGTTTAAATGATGTCATCCATCTTTACTTTGTCTCTTAAAATAATATTTTTTCAATACTAAGACACTATTGAAAAAATATTGAAGATTTTTATGAAGATTAAGAAGAATTATTCATACATTTAATTCAACTATCATTAACACACATTTTATTTACCCTTCTAGTTGATTGATTTTAAAGTTATGGTAGGAATGTTAGGGTGCGGTAATCAAATGAATTGACATTTGTATGATTATGATAATTTATCTATGCGCGTCGACAGGCCGATTATGGTGGACTGTATATAAATTTTGTAATTATAATATAACTTCTTTATAAAAGTATCTACCCATTTTCGATGCAATAAATTGAATTTGAGTTTTAAAGTCCGCTAAGTACGGCACAGGATGCGATAGAAGAAAACGGAAAACGATACGAAATTCTTTTGGTAGGTATTAAAATCATTATCAACAATCAATACCAGTGTTGATTGTATAAGAACAAAGGATATAATAGGTTGGGGAAAAAGTCTTTTCGCATATAGTATGTATGAACTTGTAATAAGATCTCTTTGGCTATACCATTTGTATCTCGCTGGTTTTGGTATCATTAAAAAGTTTTAATTTTAAAGAAGACAATTCGAAATTCAAATTAGGAAAATGTGTGATTTTCATTTGTTTCTCTTATTGTTAAAATGAGTGAATCTAATGAAGAAATTCGATACATTTTAAAATTTTACTACAAAAAATGTAAAAATGCAACACAAGCCGCGAAAAAAATTTGTGATGTTTATGGACCTAATGCAGTATCTGTGAGAGTAGCGCAAATTTGGTTTAAGCGTTTTCAATCCGGAAATTTAGATATCAAAGATGCACGTCGCTCTGGTCGCCCTGTTACGGACAAAATTGATGCCATTTTTGAAAAAGTGGAGCAAGATAGGCATATTAGTAGTTACGATGTAGCTGGAGAACTGGGAATTGACCACAAAACGGTTTTGGCGCATTTGAAAAAAGCTGGATACACAAAAAAGAACGATATTTGGGTGCCTCATGAGCTCACTGAAAGAAACCTAATGAACCGTGTACTCATTTGTGATTCTTTATTACGACGTAATGAAACCGAATCATTTTTGAAGAAACTGATAACTAGTGATGAAAAGTGGATCACGTACGACAAGAACGTGCGAAAAAGATCGTGGTCAAAGGCCGGTCAGGCTTCACAGACTGTGGCGAAACCCGGGCTAACTCGCAACAAGGTGATGCTGTGTGTATCGTGGGATAGGAAGGGCATTATTCATTATGAGCTGTTACCGCCAGGCAGGACCATCGATTCTGAACTGTACTGCGAACAACTGATGAGATTAAAGCAAAAAGTTGAGAGAAAGCGGCCGGAATTAATCAACAGAAGGGGTGTGGTTTTTAACCATGATAACGCTAGACCTCACACATCTTTAGCCACTTAGCAAAAATTACGAGAGTTTGGCTGGGAGGTGTTAATGCATCCGCCGTATATCCCGACCTTGCACCTTCAGATTTTCACCTGTTTCGGTCTTTGCAGAATTCCTTAGGCAGTGTCAGGTTAACATCACGAGAGGACTGCCAAAACCACTTGTCGCAGTTTTTTGATCAGAAGACCCAAAATTTTTATAGCAATGGGATCACGTCCCTACCTACAAGATGGCAAAAAGTTATCCAACAAAATGGCACCTACATACTTTAGTCAAATGTAAATAAACTTTATAAAAAAACCTTTTGAATTTTTATATAAAATGCGAAGAAACTTTTTCCCCAACCTGATATATAAAGTTTACCTTCAAAATAAGTCTATTATATTGTCTGGAGTCCTTGGGTTACTACTTATAATCTTCTGCTCGAATTTAAACTCAATGATTTCTATTAAGGATTCATACTTTGGCCTTCTGCACGAATTTTAACTTAAGGATTTCAATTAAGAATTTATATATTGTAGTACTATTGCAAGAATCGAATTAATATATAATAATAGCCTCCTGACGCCCATGATTTTCAACGCTTTCAAGAACTAAACGCCCAAAGCACTTTAAAAGGGTTTTAATGGCCAAAACCCAAGACTTTGAACTTTAAAAATTGTACCTTACAGTAATCTCACAAGTATGATATTTTATTTTTGTATCGGGTGAACGAGGAGAAGGAAAAAAGGACGGGACAAAAATAGGTTACCTTTTGGTAGGCCTTTGGGTCAAAAGCACTAAACTTAAAACAACAAACAACATTATTTTTTTCCAACTACCTTCAAAAAATCAAAAATGAAATTAAACTTAAAAACTAATTTAATAACCTTAATAAACAAAAAATCCTTTTAAATTAATAGAAACATTTATTTTATTATAGTTTATTTAAAACATTCGAAACAATCATGATAGTCCTTATTAACCCAAAGGTCTATTAAAAGGTTTTAAATTTAGAATTAAGATAATTTTCACTATATCTCAGATCCATATAAAGTTTTGATGTAAATAGCAAATATAGTAAGTATATAAGCACCTATTTTTGATAAGCATATCAACACAAATCCTAACGATTTCATGAATACATTAAGATTTATTTACAATCTCGACGATCTTGTTCGTTGTTAAGTCAAGAAAGACCAATTTCTTTTGTTTTTGTTGGCACTGTTGCTTGGTCGTAGACAAATAAAAACCTCAAACATACGTTCGGAGACATCACTTTATAAAAAGGTGGTAAATTGGAATTAGTAGCAATGGTTAAAGTTGGGGTACTTAGACCCTGGGCGTTCATTTGACGAAATTGGATTTGGTGTTGGGCTTTATTAACTATTTCATTGAAGTACTTTTTTAAGGACCGTGGGCGCTAGGAGAATAGGTAAATTAAAAAACTTAACTTCATTATTTAATTTCTCTTACATATACAAATAAATTAGCTTCGAAACGTTTTTGCGTTTGTAGTAGTGTACTGTCAGTACATAAATAAATAAACTAATATTTTTATAGGCAGGCACTTAATATGAAACTAATAATATTAAACATTATTAAAATAATAAATATTAATCATAATTTATAATACTAAATTTCAAGGACGCTTAAATTTGTTTAGATGTCCTGTAAATATACAAATACTACTACAAACGCAAAAACGTCTCGAAGCTAATTTACCTGTACACACATGGACTCTTTTATTAACTTTATATATAAATTACAACTCTAATCGTTAGGTAAGTATTCTTGCAGGTTCAATTTTGTAATCAAGAGTGAAGTATTTGTAATTAAATCTAAAATCGTGCCTGTGACGTTAATTGTTTTTGCTTGATTTCACTCGTCATTTCCTGCTATGTATATCGGTGGATATTTTAATATTGTATTTATTTGTGTTTTTTATTTAGATAGGTATTAACTAATGGCTTCTGATAGACAGTTGCTGCATTGTGAATTCGTAAAATAGGCTTTCGACAGAGTTTATTTTCAGTAAAAGGATTCCAACGTTTATTGCCTTAATTAAAAAAAAACATTCATACATGCTGCACAGCCATCTGTTGCTAATTGCACGTAGTTATGCAAGTCGGATTTAACCCTCAGCGCTGGCTATTAAGTACACATAATTGATTTAAATCGCGTATTTTATTTGCATTTAAAAGCTTCAGGGTACTTATCTTCAATATTTATGCGAAATATTACAAAACAGGTTTCGTTAGACATTCTACACAGCTTTTTATGGAAATTTAAATTATGTCAAAATTGTGATCTTTTGGTTCCATTTTGCAGAACTTCGTCCAATTAGAGGCGGCCATAAAGTTTGGCGCGGACTGTAGTAGGTAGCTATTGTATAGCTACGGAACCGTCATCACAGTAAATTATGTTTACTACCAAAGCCAAGCAGCCCGACATTATTCTGAGTCTCATCGAGATAAGCGTACTTATACGGGAGTTTGCAATTTGTAGAACTTAGTTCTAAGTTAATTTTCTGGACTTATTAAGTTTTGTTATTAAGTGCCTCTAATGCATTTGTATGTTGCAAAATATAGGCGTAGAATGCCGGAGCACAGGAACGGGTATCCAGTGTGGAAAATGTCCCCAAGGAATGGAAGGCAACGGAAAGTGGTGTAGACCCATTCAGTGTGTTAGAGGAACTTGCTCACAAAGTAAGTACGAATAAATACTTATAAGCAGACTTATAGCAGACAAAACGTCCACATTGTATATTCCTAAGATAACCAAGTCACCGGTAACAGGCAACAGATAACTTTGGGGCTGATCATACATAAATTAGGGTAAATAAAGGAAAGTTGGTTTTACGAAATTTGCACGCTAGGGAGTCGAAGCTAAGAATCGAGTTCCAGTGAATCTAATGGACCAACGCTTTTGGATTACTACACCGTTAAAATATTTAAAAACTAGGCTATGCCCGCGACTTCATCCACGCGTGACTTGGAATTTTTATTATTATTGTCTGCCTATTATTATTATTATAATTCCCGCGGGATTCCGGGGACACAAAGTATCACAGAATTTAAAAAAAGAATGTATCGTTTTAGTAGAAATGGTGTCGGAATAAGCTAATTTTTATGCATACCAAAAACTTTAAACACTTCCCGGGAAATAAATTACCACACATTTTATTACATAAAATTTGCTATCAATCAGTGAAAAAACCACATTGGAATTCGTTGCTTTTTAATGTGGTTATTTTAAATCCTACCCAGATAAATTCCAGCGGGATTCTCATGATAAAATGTTTGTGCGCAGATTTTAAGTCTAAGAATTTGCTGTCGATCAGCGAAAACCGCATCGCAATCGGCCCAGTAGTTTTTACGTGGATCCCGAGCAAACATACAAGAAATCTAAAAAAATTGCATCCATCGTTTATATAGTCTATTCCAGTTGTTTTTTTTTTAAATAGCTTTAATATACATACACGGCGTGTCTAGAATGTTATATTATAGATATATTGTTAATAGGATTTTCTCCTCAACTTTGAAGTAAATATTTTGGTTTTGCTGTCTACGCGAACTGTTATTTTTTTCGAGATAAAGTTATCCAATGTGTTATTATTAGATTGGTGATTACATAGGTCATTTTATAAAAATTAGTTCATATTCAAAGCCGAAAAAAGAAAATAAAAGACGGGAACTATAGTGTTTACAATATGGAAGAGGGTAACGTTTGTTCGCCTCTTTAATTCGTCAATTTCGGATTTTGAATATCTTATTTGGATTTCTTTTCTTGTTCCTAATTTGTCTTTATTTGGGTAAAGGTATTCTTGTACCAGACAGAATAGAACTCTTTCATTATTTTATCACAGTGCTTTAATATAAGGCACCATAATAAACTACTGTGATAATCATGCACCGAATTGGTGTGGTGTGGTCGTACCTAGTATTTAGAAACTGGTTTTTTTATAACGGTGAGAAATGCGTATTCGCTTTCTACTTTCGGGACTAGGGGCTTTAAATTGAGGAGTATGTGTATGCTCCTATGGAGTGGCTCAGCATAAACCTTCACTAAAGAAGGAGTTGTGAGATGCCAGCCCCCAGATTATTTAGTACTCCTGCCACTGTACCTGTGCGTCTTGGTGAGGCGCCACGAGGCGTACATAGGCTTTTCAACATGACGCCTCGACGCAACCCGTCACGATCCCTGAGACTAGAACATCCCGTGGCCATTGGTTGGCACGCGGGGGGCGACTACTTCTGACCAACCCGGTTTCCACTACGGGAGGGAGTGAGCGCAGCAGCGCCTGCGGCCCCCTGTTGGTAGTCCACGAGAGTTGATACGCTTCTTGGCTATCAGTGGTAAGTTTAACAGAGTGTACATAACAAAAGCCTCCTCCATGAAAACAATTATGAGCCAAAATATTTGTGTACGTCTTCATGTTTGTTATAATTTGGACAGCCTTCACAATAACGGTTTATTAAATTTGTGTTGTAGATGAAAGGTGCATAGATACAGAACTGGGTTATCGCTGTGAGAGATGCCCTGATAGGCAGACGAGTGACGGTCATACTTGCATGACACCCTGCAGTTCAAACCCTTGTTTTGAAGGTAGTACCTTTTTTCATAAATATTTAAATGTATATACGCAAACGTAAATCAATTTAGTAAGAACATAGGGACTGCGTTTTTGTCAAAGTGCTTAGGCTTGTATGTTAAACGATTTTATTTAACTTGCCCTGTTTGTGGTTGTTTTTTGGGTCAAATTTAGTAGGTAATTGAAATTTCACGCCCTTTCAGTTGACAGGTTAATTTGATATTAGGTACACACCTTTAGTTCTAATGACAATACGATTGAATATATTCAGCCAGTATCATTGTAAATCCGAGATGGCTGCCGCCACAAAATTGCGGATTAGGTAAATATTTCTTCATCACCCCTTCAATATGGGTATCAAGTGAAAGTGCTTGCCTAGCAGAATACCATAGATACATAATGAAATAAAAACCGTAAAAATAAGATCGTGGAGCGTAGCGTAACTTGAATAAATATGTAAATAGCATTTATAATAAATAATATTAGCGGTTGACTGTAACTGTTGTTAGAGATTTCACGTGTCTCATGATTATATTTTTGAGTCTGATGATGATGATCATTCCCTAGATTGATGATGAAAGTGGTGTGATGATTGGTACGTAAGATCTACCTGATTATGTTTTTAGCTTTTAGTAAATTATCTCCATCATTATTATAATTCTTTTCCAAAAACCGTTTAGCCTTAAAAAATTACCTATTTCATGTTCTATTGTTGTGCAATAAAAATTAATATTATATATATATATTTAAATGAACAGGTGTTCAATGCCAAAGTCTACACGATGGCCGCTACATGTGTGGCAGATGTCCAGAAGGGTACACTGGCAATGGCCGACAGTGTTATGAAGTTTCCTGTCGTCCAGATACTTGCTTTAAAGGTAAAGTTATATTAGGTCGTGTGAAGCGGACACCTAAAGAAATGTCAGATTCAGGATTTTGTTCATATTTGAAATAATTCTACTTTTATGGACGCGTTCCGTTAGTAGCTCACAACGTCCAAAATGCTCCGTCAGCCGTTCCACAAGGCGACCACGGTCTCTGCAGTCGTGGCGACAACGTCATCATTTTCGTTCACACAGCGCTCACAACGACCCATGTCAAGTGGTGGTTCGAAGTGGGCATTGACCACAAAGCATTAATTCTCTCTATCTCTTGACATTGAATAAGACGCGATTTTCAAATCAACCAATGAAATTTGTGTATTTTGTCGTTTATGACATCAACGTCCCTTAATCCGTTCCACTAGAGTTTATGATTGTAACGTCCGCAAGCAAGTGGAACGGGAAAAATCGCTGTCGTGAACGTGAGCGTTGTGAATCTCTTGTGGAATGTAACCTATATATCCCGAATCGATATAGATCATTATTTTATTAGTCTCAAAGAATTTTATAATTTTATAAACGGATTTTTTAAAAGATATTCTTACTACTTACAATTCAGAAAGATGGAAAAAAATAAGAAATGTTATTTTGAGACAAATAAATGTTCTTGGCAATTATTACAAGATGAAAAAAATAAATATCGCAAAAAAAAACCGGAGCTAAACATTTCAAAACGGATTTTACTTAACTTGGCGATTGATATTTTCCTTTATCTCAGAAAGTAGTTTATAGATAATAAATAATATTTACTTATTGCTTACTTTTTTGTGTTTTTTCAAGTAGATTCGAGAATGGTTTAGACAACGTTTACAACGTCTGCCGGGTGCAGGTAGTTTTTTTATAAAAACACTTTTTAGTTGAATTCTTTATTATATTGCACCCGAAACGTAACCAATGCCAAAATTCGGGATTGTACCATCGCACGACAGTCGTGCTCTTGATATTTTGACGGCCTCTGTGGTTGGGCGGATTCGATTCCTGGTATTTACATTATGTATTTAGTAAATTTTGGAAACGTATTTTCTCCGTTATTTACTATGGTCTGGGTGTCTGGGATCGGCCCCAGAGTGGTACGTTGTATATTACCCATAACACAAGCGTAACGTGTTTAATTTGGGGATATACAATACGTGTGTTTTTATGCCGATTATTATTATTATTATTGTATTTATTTATTTTCAAAAATTTTACATATTTTTAAGAAATTTATAAAGATAATTTTTATAAAAAAAATTCCTTATCTCATTATTCTTTTATAAAAATATATCAAAAATAAAATACACATTCAATAAAAAAATATAAAATCTTGTAGTTCACCGCCAGTGAGGCCTGAGGTCCAAACTATCGGTGGTTAGGGCTCCAGAGACAGGAACCTCCTCACAATTCGTGCCGTGTCCAAGAGTGCTGCCTTCTGTATCTGGCCCTTCACCCACCTTCCTAGCGAAAGCCTCTGTAGATGACGGTCGAGGCTTTTCGCTCTAAGACCGTTGACGGTGACAACTATCGGCACAATGCTCGTTGACTCCAGACGCCACATAGCGGTAACCTCGTGAGCAAGATCTAAGTATTTAAGTATTATCACGATATCAGGCTTATTGGCTACAATAGTTCTGTCTGTGATAACTGATCGATCCCAGTAGAGCGTGGCACGACTGTTTTCAAGAACTGGCTCCGGCGAGTAGTGGTAATAAGGCACCTCCGTTTCCACAACACTGTATCGAAGGGCAAGTTGCTGGTGGATAATCTTGGCTACGAGGTTATGTCTGTGCAAATATTCGCCGTTATTATTATTATTATTATTATTTGGCTGACTAAAAGTAACGTCTCAACTGTTGAGGCGGCTACAATCAAGGATATCATTAAAAATGAAATAAGTACTTGTTTAGTCAGAGGAACAGTTATATTTTGAAACTAAGATATGCCCGTGACTTCGTCCACGCTTGACTCGAAATTCCCACAGGATTCCCGTGACACAAACTAGTGCAGCATTTGAATAAGAATGTAAGTAAACTATCGTTTTAGTGAAAACTGTGTCAGAATAAGCTAATTTTTATGCACCTGAACAACTACAGACCGCTCCCGGGATAAAATTATCATAAATTTTATTACACAAAATTTGCTATCGATCAGTGAAAACCGCATTGAAATCGGCCCAGTACTTTTTACGTGAATCCCGAACAAACAGACCAACCAGCAAAAAAACAAGAAATCTAAAAAAAATTGCATCGTGTTCTTCGTCGTTTATATAGTCTATTCCAGTTGTTTTTTTTAAATAGCTTCATGGCATGCTTAGAATTTTATCTTTAAGTATAAAATTCTTCTGTGCGTGTGTATGTGACTGATCTCCTCCTAAACGGCTGGAGCGATTTCGTTGAAATTTTTTGTGTGTATTCAGGTGGATTCGAGAATGGTTTAAATCCACAATTAGACCTGGTAGGTGGCGCTGCAATCGGGTTCTAAATTTTATTTCTTCTGGGCAGGACAACGTCTACCGGGATTTTAACGACTTTGTAATTTACACTATAACTATCTTCCTCGCTATAAATTGTTCGATTAACAATTAAACTCACCCACCGGTTTGTGGTATTTTAAAAGCTTTGAATGTCAGGGAAAAGCAGAGCATAATCAAAACGTCGCTGCAGAAAAATGTTGTATGTAAAGCTGATTTCGACCGTTCATTGCATCGCAATTAAAAATATATAATTATATCTATGTTTTTTGAACAGGTGTTGAATGCCAAAATCTACCGGATGGCCGCTACAAGTGTGGCAGATGCCCAGAAGGGTACGCTGGAAATGGCCAACAGTGTTATGAAATTGCCTGTCGTCCTGATACTTGCTTTGAAGGTAAAAGCCTATGGGGTATTATTTTACGCGAAGTAACACCGAAAGAAATGCCAGATTCGGGATTTTGTCTTTAATTGGATTAATTGTATTTCCATAATTATGCCCTGAATCAATATAGATAATTATTTATTTTCTATGAAGCTTAGTTGGCCTCTTATAAATAAGCCCTCAAAGAATTGTGAAATCTTGAGCGTCAGGCACCTGTTGCCTGGCCACATGCTGAACTGCACCTATTTGGTACCATCGCGAGATATTTTTTGGTATATACCTACATCGTGCAATTCATCGATCGCCATGTGTCTTGCTATGTGAAAAGCAAATAAAAGTTTTTCTTTCTTTCTAGCTAAGAACGGATTTTTCGAAAGTTATTTTTGCTAATAGTCATAAAGATGTAAAAAGTAATTTTGAGTGTTATTTTGAGACTAATAAACGTTCTTGAAATTGATTACAGATTTGAAAAAACTTTTATTTTCATATAAAAAACAGGAATTAGTAATCGTTTTATATTGGATTTTTTTTCTCAGAATGTAGCTTATCTATATTACTATATAATATTATACATGCGAAAGATTAGATGGATGTTTGTTGCTCAATCACACCAGAACGGCTGAACGGATCTGGATAAAATTTTGCACAGAGATAGATTATAGTCTGGAATAGCACATAGACTATTTTTTATATCGGAAAAATGTATGGTCCCTGTTGGACAACAATAACGCGGGTGAAGCCGCGGACTAAAGCATCATGAAGATCATAAATAATATGTCTAAAGTTTTATAATAAGATCTGCATTTATTATGGAGATATATATAGATTAAGAACTAAAATGCGAAGCCGTCGCTTTGAGGGCTTAATTTCGATTTCGTAGGTTGGCCATACGGTATAAAAACGCCATGACGTCAATTTTGAACAGGTGTTGAATGCCAAAATCTACCGGATGGCCGCTACAAGTGTGGCAGATGCCCAGAAGGGTACGCTGGTAACGGCCAACAGTGTTATGAAATTGCCTGTCGTCCTGATACTTGCTTTGAAGGTAAATAATGCTTATGGGGTATTATTTCACGCGAAGCAGACAGATATTTATCGAATCCAACTAAGTTTCCTTAGTTTGTTCTACTTAATAAGTATATCAATTCACTTTTTAAAAATTGTGGCTCCAACGCACTTGGCAATGATTTTGACAATTAATAAGTATATATAGTCGTGATAGTCTAATGGATAGCGCATGCGTCCCAAACTCAAAAGGCGCGGATTGGAGTCCCGACCTAATGTGCATATTGTTAAGAATGAAATTAAGAAACGTTTATTTGTCAAAGGCGACACACACAAAATATATAAAGTTAATAGAGAATCATAACATTTTAAAGTTGTATGCCGCAATTGGACAAATGAGGCTGGCTGACACTTGGTGTATTGCTGTGTCAAATTCAAATTCAAAAGTTTTTATACAAAATAAGTTCCACTGGAGAACATTTTTTGAAGGTCATAATATAAGTTAAAATTTAATTTTTCTTCCTATTATATGTACACCGCTTCGCAACGTGTTATTGCTATTAAGGAGAAGAAGCGGCAAGAAACTCCCCAGCATCACGTCTAGCTAAATATTGTTTTTCATTAAGTTTCTTATTCTTTATATATCTCAAGTTGTCTTTTTTTAATAAGTTTTATACAGAAGTATGTTACAGAATTACTTTTTGAAGAATTAATGGAGTTGTAGCAAACAGTGCATACTCAATAAGACCAAGATACAATAAAAGGAAAGAAAAATATTATTTAAGTTATAATAATGACATGATGTACTAAAAAGTTATGCTGCAATATATCTCCATAAATCCCTTACAAACTTGGCAAGATAACGTGATACAAAATATAGTATAAGATGTTAGAGCGAGCTGCTATGTAAATGAATTTTTGTCATTTAAGTATTCTTCAATAGTGTAGTATCACTTTTTTAGCAAGATACTTTTTAATTTGGTTTTGAATTTAGTGAAAGGCAGATCTAACATTTCACTCGGAATCTTATTGAAGAAGCGTATACCAACCCCAAAGAAAGAGGACAGTACTTTTTGTAATCTAAAAGATGGCAATATCAGTCTATTACAATGCCTGGTGTTGAAATTGTGAACATTCTTATACTGCTTGTAGGTATTGAAATTGTTACGAATATAAATTATATTATTAAAGATATATTGGTAGGCGACCGTCATAATGTATTAATTCGTGTGCAAGAGAAAATATTTATGTATCTATATTTAATTGAACAGGTGTTGAATGCCAAAATCTACCGGATGGTCGTTACATATGTGGCAGATGCCCCGAAGGATACACTGGCAATGGCCAACAGTGTTATAGAATTTCCTGTCGTCCAGATACTTGTTTTCAAGGTAAAAGCTTATACTAAACCAATGTTTCTATGATAATATAGAAAGTTAAATTAAATATTTTCACACAAATATGCAAACGTTTATTTTCTTCAAATATGTCACTAGGTTTAGTTACTTAGTTAACTTCACTGCTTTCCAACATCTCTTAATGGAATGCAGGAAAAATAAAGATGACAGGGAACAACTGATGAGGCGTTTGGGACGTTTTGATGTAGGTATTTTTATAGAAATGTTGTCAGTGTCAGCCTCAAAAAGGCTACTTGTTAGCCAGCTCATTATTTAAATTATAATATATAGGCTATTGTAGGGTTAGGAGATGATGGGGCTGACATGCCTATGTGCCAAAAGTACCAAATAAATAAAGGAAAAAAAAACTTCACTGTTTCTTCTAAGGTACAACGAAATCCAACCCCCAATGAATGGTTGACAAGATTCGTAAAAAAAACAATATACATAATAATAATATGTGAAAGTAAGAGTCTTTAGTTTTAAAACTTTTTTTTAGTTTTTTTATCGCATGAGTTGAGCAGACAGGCAGACAGCCCACCTGATGGAATGCGGTTATCATCGCCTATGGACTTACGGAACACAATTTACCATAATTATACTTAAGTTCTCTACGATATTGGAGATAAAATTATTACCATATAATTTGGAAAATTGATTTAATATTTTGTATACTTTTGATGACAGAAATAGATTCGGTCATATATATTTCTATTTTACAATACACAGGAGTTTTCCTCGGTATGAAGACGTGAAGTTTACGGGAACGAAGCTGTAATAAGCTTATTATTGTATTCGCCGAATGAAAACGTCTAGTTTTTTAATTAAATGATGCTTCTTAAAGATATAAAATTAAAACTACAATCTAATTTAAGAAATAAGACTAATAAGTTATGCCTCTCCCATAGTTCGCTGCTACAAAGTAATTTAAATCTGATCTAATTCCTAAATATAATTATTATACTGTTACGAGTTTGCGAGACTCGAATTAAAATGCCGTTAGAATTATTATAGAGTTTATTAAAACTATACAAACACGATAACACAGGTACAAATATAACCGAACACAAAAAATCCAAACGTAATTCAGAAGGTCGTAATTCAATAAAACGCGCAAAGTCCGTCAATATTAGATTCCTGAATGTACACACGTCACTCCTTGATCGAAGTTGTAACTCAAGTGACTGCCTCTCTCAATCAGGCCATCGTTTTATACTTCACAAATGCAAATATGCCCGCCCGGCAACGTCGACATAATTTCCTAGAATTAGCTTGTATTTATAATCCGCAACACGTGGCTAATGATGCTCTTGAGCGACCGTAAACGAGTACAATAAGACAATGGGCTGTTCTCCACAATAACTAGAAACGTATGCCAGTAAATAAAGTAAACAAAAGAAGACGATCATAAAAGGATTACAATTAGTTCAAATGCCGACAGGTAATAAAATGTGCTTTTACAGATCTTTACGTGGAATTTGCCTTTGTCGCAGCCTAATTTGTACAATACTATCAATGTGTCTTAAATACCTTTCTATATCGTCTCTATTAAAAAAAATACACTTTCTTTCTCTTGACTTAGATCTGAGTAGGTCTGATCTAGACTTAGAGACTGAGATGCTTATTTGTCAAAAACAGTTTTACGATTTTCACGACGGCTAAAGACTTTTATCCAAACAATACTAGAAATAGTCAACGACTAGTATTAAATGTGGCTCCAAGAACAACCCTCTTTACAAGAAACTGCTATAACATGTGCATTCAGATCTATAATAAAATTCCGATCCACATAAAAGAGTTTAGGATTAATAAATTTAAAATTCAGTTAAAGGAATGGCTCTTAAATAGAATGTTTTACTCGGTGGACGAATTCCTCAATTGTAAAATGTATTTTTTTTTCTTATTATTATTTTATCATTATTTAATTTAATAAAATTTATTATAAATATTTGTATGCTCCTATGTGAGCAAAACATGTGTACACTAACATATATTCCATCTGCTTAACCATGTTTTGTACAAATAAATTTGATTTGATTTGATTTGATTTTGATTTGACAATTTTACAACACTAGGTTATTATTCCTCTTGAGCCTTCTCAGTCTGTAAAACTTCTAGTGACAAATATTTTCTTAAAGTACATTTTTATTTGAATTTACCATTAATGTTGTAGCGTTACTCATAAAAACCTAAAAGTATATTCTAATATACAAATTAAAAGATGAAAATTAACTAATGTGTAGGTATATTAAGCTAAACTTAAATAAGTTTGATCAGGCATTTAGGAAGGAAGGACGGAAGGATACGCGAGAACGT
The DNA here is from genome assembly GCA_039645545.1 of Dendrolimus houi. Taxonomy (NCBI): domain Eukaryota; kingdom Metazoa; phylum Arthropoda; class Insecta; order Lepidoptera; family Lasiocampidae; genus Dendrolimus; species Dendrolimus houi. The sequence continues at coordinate 16,241,393 of CM077134.1, forward strand.
AGCCTCCTTGATATTTGTCCGTGCCATATTTGCAATGAAATGGTCAGAATCGTGCAAACCGGTTTTTAAATCTCACAATCTCCTTACTGTGGCTAGTATCTATATACTTGAAATCGCTAAGTTTATCCAATTCAGTGGGTTTTTGTTTGAAGAATATAACAATGTTAACGCGAGATTTGTGACGTAAGTAAAACTAAAGGTGTCTGTGCCTTCTCTGGATCTCTTCAGAAGGAACTATATTTACATGGCTCCTCTTATTTATAACTCTTTGCCAACTAATATTATAAACGTACCCTGAAGAAAATTCACTGTAGTCTTAAAAAAGTGGCTGATCAAGGAGTGTTTCTGTACGGTAGATGAATTTCTTAAAAAAAGTGCTTGTCGTTACTATCTATATGGAAAATCTTAGTGATCCATTTGTTATTTTTTCTCTTGACATTATTTGTTTATATATTAGCAAAAATTGACATTTTTTTATTATTATTTTTATTAGAATATTTATCTAAATTTAAATTTAATTTTAAATTCATTTTGTACACCACTGTGTGGTAGAATTTATATTAATATTTAATTGTATAACACCTGTATAAGCCATAAAACCATCGGGGTTGACACTTTGCGGCTATGTGGACGTGAGGCTTATCAACTTTATCGAGACCTTTCAAGGCGATTGAAAGAAGTCTAGCGTGACCAAAGGCCTGGTCTATATTTAGGGCAACGCATTAAGAGTTGTCATACAACGTGGGAATGCGGCTAGCATTTTGGGAACGCCCACCGACAGCGATCTGGACTACATTGTAAATATGTTTATGATAGTATTTAATTTCTAAGTTTTTTTTATAGTGTATTTTAATTTTTATTGTTAAGATGGTTTATTTTCTAATTTTAAGATATAATATATTAAAGTATTAAAAAAAATTATTAATATTTTTTTGTTTGGTAGGAGTGGAGTGTCAAGAATCACCTTCAGGCCCTAGGTGCGGTGTTTGTCCGCCAGGCTATGTGGGCGACGGCCGGGTCTGTCGTCATCCTTGTGAGACCTCAATACCACCTTGCGGTAGAAGGCGGTGTAAGCCAATAGCATCAAGTCCCTATTACGAATGCGAAAGTTGTTCGACAGGATATGAATGGACTGGTAAGCTGTTTTCATCTTATTTTTTATTTAATACTAGAGATTACCTCGCGGCGGGTCAAACCCTGCAAAGTAGCTCTATTTTACTTAGGTACATAAAAACCTCATTGGGTTTCTATATATCGTTTCGAAAAATTCACTCTGTATACTTATATCTTTTGCCCGTGGTTATCCACGGGCCAAAGATATAAGTATTCAGAGTAGTGAATTTTTCAAGTGGGCCTTCAGGGCTAAAAACTAAACGAGAAACAGCGAAAAACACTCAAAGGAGTCTCGAGGCCGATTTTTATGAAAACTAAAGCGATATCATTAGATTTAAAAAAAAATTATTACTCTTGTCAGGAATCAAATCGGCTTATTTGAAAAAATAAACATCCTGTATATATCAAGTCATAGAGTAGCTTGTAAGAATTAATTACTGTGACAGGAATGTCAAAAGGCAAACCAAGGTAAAGGGTTGTTTTTGAACAAAATTTTCCATACATTCATTAAAGATGAAATTTATATATCGCTTTTGTTTTTATATTTGTAAAATTATGAAAATTATGGTGTAAACCATTCAAAATCCGTTGTGTGGTTTATGAGAAGTTAGCGGATATAAAGATAGACAGACAGACAGGTAGACAGACGCGGAAAGCGAATTTGTTTTATAAGTAATAATGCAAAGATTCATACCTCAGCAATGAGTTTTGAAATCGTTTGTGATATAGTTTTAGATATAAGCAAGGTCTCTCTCTATATTGAGTTATGGCAAGAATAATTGTAACTTTCCAAACAAACCATACGATTTTTAGGTTACACATGCATGGATATCGACGAATGCGACTTAAACAGGCCTTGTGACGAGTTGGTCTCCTGCAGGAACGAAGATGGTGGCTTTATCTGTGGCCCATGTCCACCGGGATACGAAGGCAGCAGTGGTTGGAGAGGGTCTGGTACAGAGAGGCTAAAGGAACGTTGCGTGGACATCGACGAGTGTAGTGGGGGGAGAGCCAATTGTCCTAGGGGAAGGCTCTGCGTTAATACCCCTGTAAGTATATACTGCTCTTGAAACATGGGCGTAAACAGATATTTAAAGCTTTGTTCATAAAGATCATGCAATGCCACACGAGTGTAATGTGATTGCTTTCGTGCACGCTGCGCGCTTCAACAGCGAACGTCTGTTACCGGACTACCCGGCAGTCTTTAGCGCGCACGCCATGGAGCCGCTCGATTTTGAAGTGTTCATGACTATTATTGGTGTTTCAATCATTTTATTAAACCAATGTATAAAAAAGGATCGCAGACCCCGTCGCTGGTGGAGAACTGAACTTCATCCCAGTCGTCATTGCCAGTTATTTCTAAATTTTCCATGCTTGTTCACGGCGCGCAGAAACGTTGCGAATGACCTTCCAAATCACACTTCGCACACTCAGTGTTTGTTGGAAAAAACCGACAATCGGCGGGAACCTACGAGCGCGTTACGAATGCACGCAACGAGTGGGCGCTTAGTAGGAACGCTCGCGAACACATTAAAATCGATAGAAAATGTTGCAATCCATGTTACCATACGTTACAAATAATGTATACCGGGCTTTAGGTCTCAATTGCCCTAATTAGTATGCCCAATTCCGGTGGTCGGGCGGCCTGTCGCAAGAGGCGGCATAACAACCCACAGTAAGGTGGTAAGGCATTTGCCAATCTACATGGCCACCAGCGCTGGTCTAGAGTAGGCTGCCATAACAACCTTAAGTTATGTTCCCGTCACCCTTTAAGGCCGGAAGCATGTCGGTATCACTTTTGGTGTTGCAAAGATCCATAGGCGACGATGAGAACTTATCATCAAGTGGATTTTCAGCCTGTTTGATGTACTCCAGAAATAAAAAAGGAGGGTTTTATATGAAGACTCCTGTGTGAATGCTTGCTTTCTAAACATACTAGGGTTATTAAAGAAGGTTTTACCCTCTAAACCCTAGTTTGCGATTAACGAAAATCCTTCATTCATAAAAACCTCATTTCATTACAACATTATCTATACATACATACATACCTACAGATAAATCAAATTGAAGTATCTGAAGTATATGAAAGTATATACGGTATTTATATCAAAAAATAAATTTTATCTTTTATCTGTCTGTCTGAATGTTTCGGCTAATCTTTGAAACGGATGGACCGATTTTTACGGGACTTTCACTGGCAGGTACCCGATATTATAAGGAGTAACTTAGGCCACGTTTATCTTTTTTAGGGTTCCACAAAAAGAAAATCCACCTGGATGAAGGCGCGGGCACAGCTAGTATTATTATAAATTGCACATGTCACTCGCCTTATTTATACGTCTAACACAAACAACATAAAATTATTCCTATAAACCTAAAATACAAATAAAAGCTGTGAAATTACTAAATATATAAATAGTATTCAAAACCAATTTTTATTTAATACTAGGATGTGCCCGCGATTTCGTCCATGCTTGGCCTGCAATTCCCGTGGGATTCCCAAGACACAAAGTATCGCAACATTTAAAAAAATAATGTAAACTATTGTTTTAGTGGAAACTGTGTCGGAATAGTAAATTTTTATGCATTCGAACAACTTCAAAGCGCTCCCAGGAAAATTCCCGCGGGATTCCCGTGATAAAAAATGTGACAAATATTTATTACATTAAATTTGCTATTGATGAGAAAAAAAACCACATTGAATTCGTTTTTTTTAAGTGGCCATTTTAAATCATTCCCAGAAAAATTACCGCAGGATACCCATGATAGAAAGTAGCGAAGAGCTTAAGTCTAAAAATTTGCTGTCGGTCAGCGAAAACCGTAACGAAATCGGCCTCGTGCTTTTTACGTGAATCCCGGACAAACAGATAAGAAATCTAATTTAAAATTTCAAACTCTGCGTTACTTTTTATCCTGGGAATCCCTCGAGAATGTTTCTAGGAATGATTTAAAATGGCCACATTTTAATTATTATTATTTTACTGATCAATAGCAAATTTAATTTTAATAAAATATTCTCCTGGGAATCCCGCGAGAATTTTCCCGGGAGCGGTTTGTAGAAGTTCGGGTGCATAAAAAATAGCTTATTCTGACACAGTTTTCACTCTTTCACTAAAAAGATAGCTTACATTCTTTGGTAAATGCTTTGTGTCCCGCGAATCCCGCGGGAATTTCAAGTCAAGCGTGGACGAAATCGCGGGCATATCCTAGTTACTAATATAATTAATAGTAATAAATAACACAGTATATAATTTACACTAGATATATAATCGTATATATTTTAATAGGGTCAGCATAATAGTATAGGCAATAGATAACTTAGTAGTAATAGGTATTTAGATAGAACAAGTTGTTACATATAGAATGATAAGATATTGGATGTAGTCGACCTGCGTTTCAATAAAGAAGTAAAAACTACAAAAACAGATAAAGATGCTATTGTAGATAATCGTAGACAGTAATAAATTTTATTATATAGAACCTGTTAGGTCGTAGATCCATAGTTTCCTCTTTCTTGAACTATAAAAGAGATTAACTTGACAAAAAACGACACTCCATTAGGTGCGTCGCCAGCTTTGCAATAGAAAAGTATAGATTTTGTAGTACGTTTTGGTGTAAATAAAATATACTTATTATGCCTTAGATATCTCCATTATATAGTTGAGATCACTGGTTTTCTCTAACAATACTTTTAGTCCAAATTAAACTCGTTTTCACAAGGCAATTAGGAATATTATTTTAATTGTTAAATTAGGTTGGAATAATCAAATAACCTAATTAACAACGACTAATTAATTTTCAAAGGTAATTAGTTTAAAATAAAACATCAACCTTATCCTAAACAAACAGTTAGTACGTTCTACAGCTCTTACAAATGACCAGCTGTCTAGTCATAGGTTGCCAAAGGTGCGAGTACCCGCCAAGTGCAATTATACCTTTAAAGAAGTTTTGAACTTTAAAGGGTATTTTAAATTGTCATAATCAAAAATTGTAGCCATGTTTTCTGCAAATGAAAAGAATAAACGTACATACACATGATGAGATTCCTGGAAGTTGATGAAGCGAAAAGTTTTTGTCAGGAAATAGGAGTGAAAGTATGTATGTAAATAAAATCAATATGTTATTGCAATTCATTAGATTTATATTCGAAATTCAGCTTCAATCCTGACAATTTATTGGGAAAATTTATGTACAATATACATGTGAACAATAATGATACTATTGCATCGGTATATAAATACCACGGAATATTAGTTTTACATTATATTATTTTATCAAGCATACTTTCGTGGTATACAATGTTTATATAGGAATTTTGTCTTGAAACGGGGGAGCTAGATCAAAGGTTGGAAACCTGTTTAATTGTGTGCATAGATATCTCTAAATATTCAGAGTACCAATTGTCATATCATATACCGGTCGCTGTACCATAAATTGGTTTAAAGATTGTCTCTGGATGGGTATTAGCATAATATAAATCAAGGAGCAAGCTCGTCACTTGCAGGATTATCCACTTGGCATTTATTTCTGCGTCGCAAACAGAATTCGGTACAACAAGCTCGTTATGTTAATATGATGTTGCATTATTTCGTCTGAATTGCAAGGTTTGTTTTAAAGTCGCTGATTTTGTGACAGATCAAATAATCACAGTGTGTACCTATTTTCTGCTTTTGGTTTTTCCTAATTATTTCAGGTCAGGTCAATATTTTCTGTTATATGGTAAATTTGCTAACCAGGCCATCCTTGTCGACTCCATTCAGCGTCGCGCTGGTGAACAGTCGACAACCCATACTAACAGATGGATCAGAATCGCTTCGGCTACGAAGAGATTGCCTCTCTATGCATATTCTACCGTCTAGACAATGGGAACTGTTCCGACGAACTGTTTGATTTGATGCTATAGCCACATTTACACCAGTGGTCTTGGTGTTGCAAATGTCCATAGGCGACGATGTCCAGTTTCCACCAAGTGGATTTTTTGCCCATTTGCCAGTATTTGCCAATTAATAACAATTAGAACATAATTTTCTTGTTATTTTTCTTTCTTTTCTCACTTGTATGGTTATTATATGTTTGATGACATTGTATTGTATGGTGGACCAAAGAATCTATTAAAAACAACAGTAATATCTCGTTTTTACTTGTTTGTTCAATCTTGAGTTATTTCTGTCTGAGCAGTGACGAGTACATGAAGCATTTCCATGAGGCAAAAAAGATTTACACTGGTTCGGAGTCGACCACTCTCTATCTCTTATGCTTTTCTTAAGATTCCCAATAATTATAGGACAACTACGGTCTTTGGTTCCGTACCTTTGTTGTTTCGGTTTCATTGCATAAAATGTTAATATTCTTATACGCTTTATTGTTTTTTTTAATATGTGTGACAATTGTTATGTTTCTTAGTAAATTGTGGTGTAAATTAGATATAAACTCTGTAAGTAATTTCTTATTTGCAATATGTGTTTGAAAATGTTATTTATCTTTTGTTTATAACCAGGGCTCGTACACATGTGTGCCCTGCGGTGGCAATTACTACGTGAATACAACGAGGCCATGTTTCGACGGCGTCGGTGCGTTAATTAAGAGATGTGATCCGAAGATGTGTAGGCGTTATAATGCTGTCTGTAGCTATGGACAGAAATGTGTCTGTGCTGTAAGTATCATGTTACTCTTTTATTGTGAAGCTGGCAAAAAGACACGGTCCACATATGGTCGGTTCCTATATCTTACTATTTATTCTCTTGCCTTACCATTGGTTGAATTTTGACATTACTTGTATGGAACTTATAAATGTCAAATTTTCACCGTCAGAAAGCGGTTACCGTCGTCTATAGACGTATACGCACGTATACAACACCGAAGTGAAGCCAATGAATTGTCAATCTTTAGAACATTGTTTCTCAACTTAGGCGTCGCGACCCTTCTGAGGGCCAGTTTTGTTATTAAAGAGGTCGTTAAAAAAAACCTATATGTAAAAGATTTAATTCAATCAAACGTTCTTATAAATAAACTATTAGTTAAATATTATTATAATTTTATACTGAAGGGGTCACAAGACTTTTTAATTAACTTTTTTATCCTGGGTGACGACATAAAAATCGTTGAGAAACAATGCTTTAGAATACAAGAGGAAGGATGGAATAAGGGCATGGGGACAGATGGTATGGAATAAACAGTATGAAATAGATGTATCAGACAGAAGAATACAGAGCAGAACAGACAGATATCGAAAACGGGATGGAGCGAGAAGAAAGTAAGCTATCGGAACTTTTACTCATCATACGAAACACGATTAGCTCTAAGCAAACTTTTTCAAGTCGATAATTTGTGAGAGCGTGGTATAAACACTGATCGAGTTGGTCGCGCTGTATTCAAGATAATGATTCCAGCATGGCTCTACCACGAATGAAAGAAGGGAAGATATTATTGAGGTTATTTTATCAACTATCTATCCGTGCAGGAACGGGGAAACAATACAATTTCCTGTGGCCGGGCGGCCTGTCGTAAGAGGCGACAAAACAACCCACAGCCAGGTGGTAGGGTATTTGGTCGACTGGATAGCTTCCACCCCTGGTCTAGAGAATGCCGCCATAATAACCTTGAGTTGTGTTCCGACATCAGTGGCCAGGTTCCAGTCTCCCTTAAAGAGAGCAGCAGCGTATTTGTAGCACCTTTGGTGTTGCAAATGTCCATAGGCGATGGTAACCGCTTTCCATCAAGTGGGCCGTCTGCCTGTCTGCTGAACTCCTGCTGCTGCTTACAAAAGTTAGTCATATGATAGAAAAAATATGAAAAAATTAAAAATTACACTTTCGTGAATAAAACGGTTGATTTTTTTACTTTTATCCCCTATAATGACTTATATAATGCCTACTACTACGGTAGCAAACAAAAAAGTGACGAGTAAAATAAGTAGTGCGAATATATAAACGCGACATAATTATGTTGAATATGGCATACTTGCGTTGCTCACTTCCCTCGCCACTGTCCTGCTCGCTCCCCTGAAAGTGGGTATGATGAACCATAGGTATTATATAATTACATTCAGTCATATTACAATGTAATCTATGGTAGGTTTCCTGACGATATGACTTTTAATTTCCTGGCAACGTGGCAAGCCTGTGGTATGGGATGCAAATTGCGTCTACAAGTTGGTCGCATCTGATTTACCAAACATGTCTAGATCAGCCGGTTCGGCGGAGCAAATAGTTGAATCACTCAAGCACACAAATATGCAACCCTTGGTGAGAGTTATATGTTTGTACCGTTTTTTGTTGAATCCCTTGGACCGTGGGGTCCTGAGGAAATGAGGCTTTACAAAGATTTATCAAAACGACTCACATATCATATAGACTCATCGGGTGATCAGAGGGCTGGTTTCTACCGTAACGTAGCCAGCCTTCTGGGAACCCTACTCATTGACTTCGATGATCTAGACTCCGTATTCTACTTATAATGTTAAGGAATTGTAGATAGAAAACAATATAATTTAAGTTTCCTTCATTGTACATAATTGTATAATATTTAATCCATTTAGTCGATGCATAACTTATATCTGATGATTGAGAAATCGGTGGTTTACAAGAAAAATAAAAGTACGTCTATAGCAACAGCTGTAGATCTAACAATTATCATAAACACTCATAGGACCCATAGAATTGAATCACATGAAATATAATAATAATATTATTTATATCGACTAGACCGGTTGGGCGGGCAACGGCACTGTGTGCGGTCCAGACAGAGATCTAGACGGATATCCGGATCACCAACTTCATTGCAGCGAGCGAAATTGTAAACAAGATAACTGTCCAAATGTATCCAATTCCGGACAAGAGGATGCTGATGGAGACGGCATCGGAGACTCCTGTGACCCGGATGCCGATGATGATGGCATTCCAAATTTACCAGTTAGTATTTAGTTTATAAATGCTTACTTAACTGGATACAAAATCTCTGGATACTATAAGAGATTCCGAAAAATTGCCGCGTAACAAACCTGTAAGACAGATTTTATTTTGGACACTTAGTATATTTATTGTCTTGGTCAATCTGAAGCTGTTCATAAAAATGAATAATATTGATTGATTCACTCACTCTTGATCATATTTGAAAAAAAAGTAATGATTGGAAAAGTGATTTGAATTAATTTTAATTTACAGGACAATTGCCCCTTAATACCTAACCCGGACCAATTAGATAGAGATGAAGATAGGAATGACAAACGCGGAGATGCTTGCGACAATTGCCCAAGAAGATATAATCCAGGACAAGAAGATGTTGATGGAGATGGTTTAGGCGATGTTTGTGATCCTGATATGGATGATGATCGTAAGCAATACCTATACTTGAATGTTAAGTAGATCATAAAGAGTTACATGTTTGCAGGGAGTTATATTCTTTTATTATAAATTATTTAAAGAGTATTTTTATTACTTTAATACAGCAGATAGGGTGAAGGCCTGTCTCATGGTAAGTGGTTACCGTCGCTTACGGACATTTGCAATAACACAGGTTATGATTGGCTGGTATAAAATGTGTAAATGTTCTTGACTTAAGGGAGCGTAACGGCTCAAAGTAATAGGAGTCCCTGCCAATAGTGGGCGGTTCAGTGTTAGAAGGAAGACGATGGCACAATTATGAACAGTTTCTCAGAACATTATCTATTATACAGATGGTAAAAATGAAAATACATGCAAGTCTATTCGAAGATCAAGCGTTTTTTATGTACCATAATGTTAAGTTGTCATATAGAAATTAATTTGTTTTCCCTTGCTAGGTATACCTAATGAACAAGATAATTGTCCACGTAAATACAATCCTCAACAAGAAGATTTGGACGACGATGGTATAGGCGACGTGTGCGACAACTGCCCTAGAATCAGGAATCCATCACAGGACGATGCTGATCGAGATAATGTCGGAGATGCTTGCGACAGTGATCTAGATAGAGATCAGTGAGTAAATATAATTGTATTTTTCTTTATAGCAGCTGTTTTTAAGATTTTATTGTTGTTGAGATGAATTTGACAGACCAAGTTCTTGGCAATATATTAGGGTTGTACCCAATGTTATTAGATTAAATGACTGAATTGTTGAGACTTATCATTTTTGTTGAATTATGTCAAGAATCAGTTTTATTTTGATGTAGGTTTCGACATTTTAGGATAGAGAAAATTTAAGTATTTTTTAAAGTTAAAATCATATTTAATTAGAATTAATATTGTCTTATTTTTATAGAGATGGCATACAAGATGGCATGGATAACTGTCTAGGAGTACCGAACAGTGATCAGCGCGACATTGATGGTGATGACAAGGGTGACGCATGTGACGATGACGACGACGATGATGGAATACCCGACATTGAAGACAATTGTCCATTAGTTTCTAACAGAGATCAGAGGGATTCTAATAGTAAGTTGTACAACTAAATAACCAAATTCAGATCTTCAATATGTAATTAATATTCCCAATTTCCTTCAAGTGTTTATATCATCTAAAATAATATATAAAAAGCTACTATATAAAATACAAATAACAATGGATTTCTGGTCACTGTCGGTGGAAGGTGTTCCCAAAATGCTGAACGCATTTCCACGCTGCGTAGAAATTCTATTGCATTGCCCAAAATACAGGCCAACATTTTTATCACGCTAGACTTCTTTCAATCATATTGAAAGGTCTCGGTGGAGCTAAAGTATTTACTTATATGAAAATCATTGTTATTTTTAGATGATGGAACTGGAGATGCGTGTGACAATGATTTCGATGGTGATAAAGTTATAAATGAACTCGACAATTGTCCTAATAATTCACTTATTCATCGAACTGATTTTAGGTAAGGTGGTCACGAGACATTTTCTTCAAACTGAATCTTCTTACTAAAACTTAAACGAATCTTATTAATCTAATAACTCTAATCGCTGCTAAACTTTATGGCTTCTTAAAGTGGGGGTAGAAAATTGTGAAATATCTGATTTTTTACGTAAAAAGGTATGTGTTGTTGTAAACTTATGAGAACTCTTACAACAAACAGCTGTTATAATTTTGATATCAAAACAGAGTACATTAATGTATCAAAATTTAAGGTTCATTATTAGTGGCGTAACTATATCGTCTGCCCCTGCAGACAAGTGGCATTAGCGCTAAACGAATAGAATAAAAAATATATGGGAATAAATGACATAATACTTACTTAACGTAACGATATGTCATTCCCATATATTTTCTATTCTATTTGTTTAGCGCTAACGCCACTTGACTACAGGACCTAAGGCCCGTGGTAAATTCGTAGGATGGGGCCCTCTAAAAAGCTCCAAAGAAGTGTCGCGATAAGTGTATGTTCTTCATTTAGTACCAAACAAACTAATTAAATACAAAATTAACATTTTTAACAAATTTTTTGATAATAGTTAGGCTCCTCCTGTGCTTAAGGACTCGACACGGGACCGAAGAAGCCCGTGGCTTTAATATATAGTGTATTATCTAAGCCCGTGGCATTTTGCCCTCGCAACTACAATATTGCTACGCCACTGTTTATTGTTGAAGGTGTTTAATTTATTTATACTTTTATGGAAATGAATATTATTAGAATTAATTTTAAGCCGTAAATGACCTATAATTGTATCTAAATAAGGTCTTTACGGAATATAGTAAATATTTTTTTAAATTTAGTTTTTCATCTAGATACTGATGTTTCTTTTACTCGAATCTGTTAATTTTAATATGAATACCTATCGCATATTTAAATTAAAATATCATTTTAGAAGTTATATGAAAGTGCCGTTAGACCCTGAAGGAGAGTCGCAACAGGACCCGAATTGGGAGACTGCTAATGATGGGGCTGAAATTCACCAGACACTCAATTCTGACCCAGGATTGGCTATTGGCTTAGAAAGCTTTAGTGGAGTTGATTTTGAGGGTACCTTGTTCGTAGATACTCAAATCGACGATGATTATGTTGGATTTATATTTGGGTGAGTAGATGCTTTACTTCAGAGTTCATTCTTATTTCAGGCCCTCTAGACAAGTGGCATTAGCACTAAACGAATAGAATAGAAAATGTATGGAAATTACATATCGTTACGCTAACTATGATGTCATTCTCACACATTTTCTATTCTATTCAATTATTATATTATCTAAAATTACTACATTCACCTTTGACACGCATAGTTTCACGTCGCCATACATTCTTTATCAGAACAGTCAACGGATTCAATAAATTAAGTAAGTTGGATCATGTGGCTATTGGCTTATTTGCGCATAGTCTAGCATCTATAAACGCATAATTAATGAAACTCTATATTGATACTAATTAGTTTTCTGCTAGACAATTATAGATATTTTTAGTTTTTAATTCTCCTTTTAACTCTGCTTATCAATGGCTTTTTTATGTTTATATATATATATTAGGTGATCCTGAAAAAAATGTTTCTTGTTTTAGGAACCACGCTCAAAAATTTCTGTTAGGTGCCAAAATGGGTCTTGTAAAATATGAGCCCTTACCACTAATATTAAGTATGTCCACATCGCACTTTTCGATTTCCCATAAGAATAACATAGCAAAAATTGTTTTTTTTCTTCTGATTTTATATCTAATGAACTATACGTTGTACTGTCAAGGTCTTGAAGTATTTCTATTGAGAATTGAACGCGCTACAAAGAAGACATGAGGTAATTTTTGATTAGTCAACTCGGTCAACGTCAAATTTATCATCAACTGCTGCTTTCTAAAAAGCAACTAAGACATTATAAACTAATATAATAAAAGAAAATTTGTTGGTATTCTATCTATAATCCCTCAAGACTATGAGTAGAAAAGTGAGCCTAGGTCAGCGTCTTCTATTGGTAAGGTGCCACGAAGCCTGGTTACGTTTCTTCGCTGGCTCGTCATATTAATCTGTTGTCCAAGGTACGCAGCAGCCCTCTGCTTACCGGGCGAATCGATTAGGCGTTTTGAGGGCTCTTTGTTTAGCCTGAGGCTCCCTTGGTCTAAGTTAGTTATTCACATTGTATACTGCAATCTCGAGTATCATGCAACTGATATTTATAAGGTATCAAAACAACAAACGTTTCTACGTGGTGATGTGGAAGAAGAATACGCAGACGTACTGGCAGACGACGCCGTTCCGGGCGGTTGCCGAGCCGGGAATCCAGATCAAGCTGGTCAATTCCAAAACCGGTCCTGGCAAGTTCATGAGAAACGCACTCTGGAACACAGAGTCTACGCCTGATCAAGTTAGTCCATATCAGAATATTATATATGTTTTGTTTTTATGGGCTGTTATTATTATATACTGCTGGGCTTGGGTCCCTCACTATTGGGCAACTGACAGTGTACCCGCCAAGCTCTTCCAAGGCGACTTGGCAGATTTGACACATGGGTAATTTCGATGTGCAGGTTTCATCACGATGTTTTCGTTCACCGTTGTTAGCACATGGTAATGTGCAGATGAGGTCATAAAAGTGCCTAAGTGGTGCATGCGTTTCCGCAAGGATTCGAAACCGCGACCTTTGAGTTTGGGATGCGTGCGCTAGCCATTACACTACCACGAAGATATCAGAATATTAATAGATATATTTTTTAAGTGATGTTCTCCAGGACAATTGTCCAGTCACAGCTCCGAAAAACTCTATACATTAGTGACACGTCGGCCACATACCCATACCCAGATAAAGGCATATCGGAGTGCTCATACATTTTACATAGCGCCTAGTTGTTTAGAGTTACATTATATCCACGCCATGCGCTGCGAAACTACGTATGCGACGCCGACTTCGATCTACATTAGATCTGTTTTTTTATAACATTTTTCATAACAGAAAGGCCGAACGCGGCGAGAAGCGCCGCAACAGACGCATGGGACTCAGGGCTAGTCGTTCCCAACTACACCCTTAAACCTGAGCCCTATTCTTGCCTTTTGTGTGTACGCCACCGGATCTAGTTAGTACAAAGTTACTGCACAGTGAACGTCCAAGGCGCCGACCTAGTACACCTCGGGGAGCAGTGTCTACTTCATCAGCAGGGTGGTGGTCCATCGTGCCGCTGTATCGAGCGGCGCCCTGCGATAGATTCTCGGGAGAAAGAATGATGTGCACAACTGCAAAGCCCACGATCGTCAATAAGTGACAACTGCGTTCTTCCTTACTAAATTAGATCTACGCCAAGCGATGCGATGGCTTACCTTTTGGACGCGCCTCTGTTTGTTGTACTTACCGACTATACCACGTGTGAGACTTCTCCGACGTGTGTCTCTTTGATGTGTCGGCCTAATGTAGTTCTTGCTAAATGTTACAGCACCCCAGATCATTCTCTCTCTTTTTAATGTTATATTATTAAAACGTATGTTTTAACGAATCGATGGAAAATTTAAATAAATTCCCCTTATTTTCTTTAGTTGGCTAGTAACTATAAAGAAGCATTTATTAGAACATTTCCGGTGATTATCTCAAAAACTTAACGAATGTTGTTTAAACCAGCATACCCACCCATCCGCATATTAAAATTATCAGATATTCAACTCAGTACTAAACTACTGGACTGATTTGGATAAAACTCGGCATATATGTATTTGGTCTTCGATGGTTTTCGATACTTATTAATAGTTTTTGGGACGTTTTGAGACTTTGCGAGACTGTAGTGAAACACTTAAAAGCGAATAGATGGTACTGTGCAACCATTAAAGATTGCGTCTTTAATGGTTGCACAGCGCCATCTATTCCCGACTTATACAAAATATATAAAAAATTCCAACAATAACAATAAGGCCGTAGGTCCGATTATTGTTGTCGCAAGGCACAACAGCAGTCTCGGCGGAAGGTCTTCCCTTTGGGACGGAGGAGCATTCCATCTCGCACTCTCGCTCCTCCACCTAGTCAGGTAATCTATCCTAAATCCTAAAGACTATTTGAGAATTTCAAGAATTTTTAAGACTTCTATACTAATATTATAAGAGGAAAGATTTGTATATTTGTATGTTTGTAACGAATGAACTCAAAAACTACTGGATCATTTTACAAATTCTTTCATCATTAAAATGCTTCATTATTCCTGAGTAACATAGGCTATATTTATTACTAGAAAATTTGGGAACCCTACTAAAACTTCAATAATGTGACCCAAGGTGTAAAAAACTGCCACAAACCACCCGTGCGGAGCCGGGACGGGCCGCTAGTTAGGAATATATAGCGAAAGGAACTTCGTTCCAACCAGGTGTCACAAAGACACTTAATTTTTTTTTAGTAATTATATCCTCTATTTTTTTTTTTCAGGTAACTCTATTATGGAAAGACCCGCGTAATGTGGGTTGGCGGGAAAAAACTGCCTATCGCTGGCGATTGCTCCATCGCCCGAAAATAGGTCTAATACGACTCAAAATCTATGAAAACAATCGATTCGTGGCAGATTCCGGGAACGTGTATGACTCCACGCTCAAAGGCGGGAGACTTGGCGTATTCTGCTTTTCTCAGGAGATGATTATTTGGTCGAATTTGGTGTACAGGTGTAATGGTACGTATCGTATTGTACCGTAATGTATAGTTTTACACAACCTATAATTTATTCTGATCGAAAACTACTGAATGGATTTAAATGAAATAGAGAGCTATCTTATGTCTCCGGCCGTAACTTAAGATCACATCCTGTTTGGAAACTACTCGACGTATATGATTGATACTCGACATAGTGCTGGCTTATAACCAGAATTAACACTTAGGATACATTTTATCGCGACAAATGACGTCGTTTCTTTAAAGACAACCATCACTGTAATTCAATAACAATTACGTTGTCAGGTTGCCCACATGTCATTCATTACGTATCAAATCAAATCAGGTTGGCTTCGACTTTTCTTTATATTTTGCTGTGCAGTTGTCTATACACTATATTGACTTAGTTTCTTTACTAGTCTGTGGTTTCTTTGTAATTGTAATGAATTAGGGAGTTTTTGGCGGGAACTGAAAGGAGATGTTGTGCTGTGCAGTTTTACTTTCTAAAAATGTGTAAAATTACTCTAAAATGAACAATAGTTGTATGATATTGATAGTTTTTGAGTAGTAATTATGTGTTTTATGAGAAATTTGAACTGTATTGTCAAATGTGGCCTTTTGAGTTGTCACAAGAACTCCGTTGTATGGCACCAGCTGATAACCTACATACAGTTCAGCTGTGCTACACATAGGCTTAAGAAAATGAACAAACTACATTGTAATCTAAGATCTGGCTTAAAGGCCTAGCTGCCAAGCCTTAAATCTAAAAAAATAATGTAATGAATTAAACATAAAACGAAAGTATTGAAGGTTTATGTATATAATACATTTAATTATTTTTTTATATACGTAACATAAAGCTACCACCTTGGGTTTTACACGCGGCGTAGCCTAGAGGAAAACTCTAGTACTAAATATATTTGTTTATATATTAGTATGTATATATATTTATGTGACTATATATGTATGTATCTATGTATATATTTATGACTATGTATGTATGTGTATATTTAATTCTTGAATTAGTTTAAGTATTTATGTATCTATTGCCCCTTTTACCATCTATATCGCCAGATTAGCTAACAAATTCCTTTAATTCAGGTTGCCTCGAAGAGATCGCTTTAAGAGACACCGCCTATTGTATTGCCTAGAAAATATTGTAACTATGGTTTGTTTTTGTAATTGTATATTTTGATGTGCAATAAGTGTTTATTAATATTAATATCAATATTTATTTAAATATCATCCGGCGCTTTGCTACATACAGTTCAAGAATACCACAAATATACATAGAGTATATTTTTTTTTTTTACAAAAACATTGCTATTAAAAACACAATGCTGGTGTCGTGTCTTTAGTCAGCTTGTTTGCTCACCAAGAACTTTTTTTTACGAAGCACACAATCACGCAGAGGGCCCACCTAATAAAAAGTCAGGTCCAGGGGTTCCTGGATCAAGGGCGAAACCAACGCCTTTAGGATGGGATAGGGACGGGGAAAATAGGATATCTGAACTCTCAATCATAGTACGAAGTAAGATTACCTCAAGGCTAAGCGTTTCACGTCAATATTCTATGGAAGCGTGGTATCACGCCGATGGAGCCGGCCTAAAGGCTATATGTGAAGCAAACATTTTGTACCCCTTTTTACGAAAACTGCGTGGACGGAGGAGTATGAAATTTGGCACACTTATAGTTTATATACAGAAGAAGCGACGAATGCTAATATTTTTTTTAATTATGCATAAACATATACAATCAAAAATACAATTAAATCAATAAAAAAAACATCACACACACTACCATGTATTTGACACACACTCGCAAATATACTCTTTTGTTTACTGTTGCCTTGACGAAATCTGTGATTATAGAAGTATATAGTCTTTGACAATAAATTATTATGGTCGAATTTCGACCACGGGCGACCACTAGTCAAGATAAAACTGCAACATGGCTTGATCACGTCAAATACTTCTTCAATATTAATTGCTTTTTCTTTTGCAGATAAAATTCCGTCGAACATTGCCCATGAGCTGCCAAAGCGGAACAATTTCGAAGTAGATGACGACTTTTTTTACGCGTAGTCGAAAATAAAATACTTAATAGAATTAAATAACTAACAGTTCCATGTAAAAATCATATGCAATGTCCAAATAGAGGACATTGTCAAGAAATTCCTCTTAATTAAATTGTAATTAATTGTTTTGTAATTAATTCTTAAATAGTTAAGCTTTAATGTTTGTATTTTGTACGTAATTAAAATGAAAATATAAAAAGCCGTATTTTTTTTTAACCAAAATCCTAAACATGACTTTCTAACTTGATGAATTTATGGGTTGCCCGTATTTTTAATTCTCCCACCCCATTCAAGACTGTTTTTGAGAGAAAAGGTAAGATATCAAATTTTGTTAAAAACTTAAGGAATAATTTATAATAATATATATAATAATAATTTATAATAATAATTTATAATAAATAATAACCTACTAATGGTTATAAGTGTTCTGTCAACACAGGTTAAATATGTTAAAATGTAAAACTTTGCGTGATATTCAGTTAGAATTCAATTACAAAGTAATCAAACTTACAAATAAAACCTTACAATATATACTAAAAATAAATGATATATACAAATTAAAATAGAAAAATCGTGTGCCAACCGCTATCAGGTGAGAACGTTCCTAAAAGACTGGCCGCATTCCCTGTTTGAATGGCAACGCTAATGTGTTGCCCGAGGTATAGACCAGCCTTCTCTCAGGTGAGACATATACCGAACAGTTGGCTGTGTCTCGATAAAGTTTACACACCTCAAGCCCCCATAGCCAGGGTTTGGAACCCCAAAAGCCGCTAATATACAGCCATTAGTTAATTTCATATTTATAATGTTAGTATTGTTACAAGTTGGGCCAAATACAAGGGACGCACATCTGCCTGCCATAAAACCTGGTTTATTGCCCTTCCTCTATTCGGAGTTCTTTTGTTTAGACAATAGCCTATTGTTATTGTACTTGTTTATGGCCGTTCGCAGACATAGTCCTGCATGTGTGCAGAATTACGTTTTCTGGGAATAGCGTCGATGGTGGCGCAGGTGTAATTCGTGGAAATCATTGTTTACACGGTCCTAAGCTGAGTATAAAGGGGTGTCCGAACGGAGAGATGCGCAGTCAAGCGACGACTACGATAAGAGTAAGACGTTTGTAGTACTCTCGATTAGCGATATAGACCACGTACTTTGCGCGTGTCAAATTGCATTGAATAGTGCAGTGTGAACTGGTTGCATCCAGTTTTATTTGTATTTATTTTATACGTGTTTGTACAGTTCTAATAAACTCTATAGTAATTCCAACGGCATTTATTCTAATTCGAGTCCAGTAGTTCGTAACAGTATTAAATGAATAAGGGGAATTGTTTCATATAAAAAAAAACAGTACACTTGGTACTTTCCCTAAGTTGTTTCTTAATTTAAAAATGATATTTGTTTTTCATGCCAGGACACAACAGATATTTTGAATTACCTTTGTTATTATATTTTTTTTTTGACGTAATTGCAAGTTAAACTCTCGACTATTTCAATCGAAATTAGTCGTGAACAAATGTAATACGTCTATTTATTAAGTATGGATGAATAAAATGTTCAAGCTTTCGATTATTTCGTTTCATATAAGATCTTTAAATTTAGTTCATTACAACTATAATACCTATTCTGGAAGGATAGAAATATCTAACACCCAAGGGATATTAATACGTAGGCATCGTGCCTCTTTCCGAGACACGCTCGTCAGCCATATACTGTATCTAAATTATTTTCCCATACGTGATCCAATATTTGGTTTATATTAACCAATATTGGAAATTTTTACCCTCAATATCGTCGACGACACGTTTTTAGCTTTTTTTGTGCCGAGAAGATATTTCATGTTGTTTATCTATATATTATATTATATACGGAGTGGGAAGAAAGGCGACTGCACGCGGTATTCATTCATTCATTCGCTCCTTCCCATTCTTATTCAGAATCTCCTTCCCCTTCAGTTTCCAAAAAAGGGATGTTTCGCAACACGACCGCTACCTACAAAGTTCTACTCAAAAAATTTTAAGAGCTTAAAAAATAAACCACCGCGCCGCGACGTATGTAAAACTATTAAAATAGTAGATGTGAGTGTCTTAGTGGTGCGTGTCTCATATCTATTGAAGAAATAACTGCAAGTTGTGCAATGGTACCCCTTTCATCTCACAACGACAGCTGTAAGGTAAGGTGTAAATATAAACGGGACGACAAAAATAGATTTGAAATTTGCAAGTCTAGTGGAGAAACTCTTTCATGTTATCATAAATATTAATCAACTTTTGAATTTGAATTTATTCATAACACTCTAGGCCTATGAATGTGTGCTAAGGGAAACGGATACGCTCTCGAGGGCCTAGATTGTACAAAGATGAGAGTGATTTTATGATTTTTTTATTATGTTGCTATTTGTAGTGGGTTTAGTTATTTTGAATGAATTACTCGTGTGATGTATTTCATATTATTAATTGTTGAAATTTATTCACATAAATCGATTAGGGTAATCGATAACTTATTTTTAAAATTTCTCGTGTTCTAAATATAATTTTTAGGGCTGTTTTCTATTTTATAAAAATAGAAAAATAATATAACGTTTTTTAAAGCCATATATCTCAATTGATTACATGTCTTTTGCCAAAAAGACCGCGTCTTCTTTTATGTCTCTAGCATAGTTACTACCATATACATCTGCTACACAATACATAAACAGACAGACACCGGAGGGAGGCTGGAAAGTCTCCCTCCGGTGTCTGTCCGGTGAAGACCATTCGGAAGAATGGTCTTGTGAAGTTGGTGAACCGGTTTCCTACACTGTACTAAAATAATCGTTTCACATTACCTAACTTTAATTGGTTTATTAGTTCACGCCAGTCAGCGACCGACAGGCTTGTGTTTTTCATGAAGGATGAACTATTAGGAAATAGCAACCGGGAATCGAATGTTAACAAACAAGAACAAAAATTTCCAATGACCAAATAATATTGATGGTACTATTAAGGTGTACTAGTTAGTGAATGAATTTTACTAGGAAGGAACGTTCACTGGGATGACAGAATAAACACAACACTATTTCCGAATATGTCTACACGATTATACAGTTAGTAGACACTATATGCATAATCTATAATAAGTATTATGAAATTCTAAAAATGCCGTGTTTGTACATTGAAGCGATTTAAAAAAAAACAACTGGAATAGACTATATAAACGACGGAGAACATGATTTACATTTTTTAGATTTCTTGCCTATTTGCTCGGGATTCACGTAAAAACTACTGCGCCGATTTCGATGCGGTCTTCGCTGATCGACAGCAAATTCTTAGACTTAGAATCTGCGCTACTTTTTATCTTGGGAATCCCGCGGGAATTATTCGAGGAATTATTTGAAATGGCTTGATTACTATTTAATGCATAACCATAGTTTTCAAGTCATGGTACCGGTACCTCTTGTTCAAACCTCAATACACATTCTTGATACATACATATTCCTTCTCTTTTTGTACAATAGTATGTATGTATGTATATTTATCTCTGTCCCCCTAATTTCCCCTTACTTCTTGGAAGACGTTTTCGTTTGCGGTATTAAAAAGTGTGTGTTTGTGAGAAATAATAAGTTTTTGGCAAGTGCAGTGAGTTGTTGAACGACTAAATGGCGGCCGCCCTGAAAAGAAAAGGATGTTGATCGAGTGGTTGATTGAGGTAGTTTCAATTTCCGTGCATGTATGTCTGCTTCTGAAACTAAGGCGGATATTCTTAGTGACGAGTGTTTGGGTGAGTCTATCTAACTACAGTCAAACCTGAGTAAGTGAGAACTGGGTAAGCGAAATACTCTATTAAGTGAGAGTATTTACCAGGTCCCGTCATTTTGCCTTCCTAAACCTCTATAAGTGAGAAACATAAAACCTGTATAAATGACAGTCATTTTCCACGCATGGACCTCTTTAAGTGAGATTGATACTTGCCGATATCTCTATAAGCGACAGTTAAACGCGTTTAACTTTTCATAATTCAGTCGTCAGTTTATAAACAGCAGTTGCGAACAAAGTTCTTGTGCTTACTTATAATGTCAAAACAAAAAGTCAATGTGTTGTCTTTAAGTGATAAACTAAAAATTGTGAATGCTTTTGAATCTGGGAAATTTAGAAACAGAATCGCAAAAGAAATTAACAGATTTTTTCAAGTAAATGTTGTTATAATATTATTTAGATTATACGTTTATGGTCAGCAATTATTTCAATAAATATTTAATACCTATACATACACGTATTTTGTTTCTAATTGCGTCATATTTGCCGTATTTTTATAAACCTTTATAAATGAGACAGACCCCTTCTGTAACTCGGGTTAGTGAGAAACCTCTATAAGAGAAAAAGAGATCGCGGTCCCTTGAGCTCTCACTTATCTAGGTTTGACTGTATTGTATTTATTTATTGTTATTCGACAAACATTTACACAACAACTGAAGGTAACAAAATTATACTATTATCTTCAACGGCTTTATGAATACGAATTATCCTGTTTTTTTTGCATGCAACTATATGAGTGTAAGAAAAATCTAACTGAATGGCTCCTTACCCTTAATTATGATGAAGTGGAAAACATCTTGGTTACATTAGCGTGAAACTGATACATGCTTAATGTATTCAATAAAACTCATAATAAATTAGTAGGGATTTGTGTTCCATTCAGACTACCACCCGCACACACACACACACACACACGCACACACACTCACTCACACACACGCATACACGCACACGCATACACACACATACACGCGCACACCCGCACCTCACACCTGTTTGCTATTTACCCACTGCGTACACAATCACTCGAAACCCATCTATTTATCTCTTTCTTTATTTTCTTTAATATTTATAAAAGTAGTCTCTGTAATTCAGTAAATAGATAGTCTTAAAATTTAAGCAACATAGGAAGAGCGAGGTTTCCCAACACAAGTATCATTTGATTACTTTCTGGGAAGCCCCGGCAACTTACATGTATGGACTTATTGAAATAAATACATTTTTATTTTTTTTATTTTATTATTTTATTTTTACCTGCGGATTCCGCACACACATGGCCAGATTAAAAAAAAATCGAATTGTAATGTGATTTTTTTCACTAATCGATTACAAATTTTATTGATGTGTGATTTTTTATCCCAGGACCCCCGCGGGAACTTTTCTGAGAGCGGTTTGTAGTTGTTTAGGTGCTTAAAAATTAGCTTATTCCGACAGTTTTCACTAAAACGATAGTTTATATTTTTGTCTAATGCTGCGGTACTTTGTGTCTCGGGAATCCCGCGGGAATTTCAAGTCAAACGTGGACGAAGTCGCAGGCATATCCTAATTATAATATACATTCTCGTGAGGAGGCGAGAAAAAGACGAGAATCTGTCCCACATTCTCTTTCCTCGCGTTCTCACGAAGTTCTTGTGAGAATATAAAGCGCCTGTAATATTGGAAAACTGAAAGAAAAAATAAAAGAACAAAGATATATTATCACAAATATATTTATTGTATTATTGTACATGTTTACATAACACAGATGAAGTAGTACTATCACTCAGAAATTGATGAATTGATTCTAATAGAAATCTAATACAGAATTTAGAATTTCATTTTCATTCAATACATAAAACGTGCTAAAGTTAAAAATATTTTTCATAGGTAGGTATCTAATGAGATGAGTTTTAAAATGTCCTGCTTTATGAAGCAATCGGACAATGTAAGCGTATCATACTCTCAGACATTTCATTTTGGTATAAAATGACAATTTCATATTACGAAATAAATATTTACATTAAAACTTCATTACAATACTATAAAAACATCTCAACTATACATTCAACTTTCATTATCTTCGACAAATATTTCTACAATTTGAACTTAAAAATACATTACATTTTAATAGAACTGTGATTTCGTCGTAGTTATTATGCATAGTCTACATGCGGGAGTTTTATTTTCGCAATTACATTTATTCAAACTGTGTGATCCTGTAATAAGAATAGGATGTCGCAAAATTCGGTCCCATAAGACACTGTGTCGAGTGTGTGCCTGAACTGCATAAAAGCTTTTTTTTTTCTATTGCCAAGCTTGCAAACAGGCAAACGGCCGATCTGATGGAAAGTGGTTAACGTCGCCTATAGACGTTTGTAACACCATGCACGAAGCCAACGCGTTGCCTGCCTTTAAGATGAGATAGGAGGGATAGAATAAAGTCGATAGGGTAGGAGGGTGGGATAGAAAGATCAAACAAAAAGAATGGGCTAGAGTGATCAAGACAGGAGGAATTGGATAGAGAAGATGTATTACGGGGAGGAGGAAAAGGGCCATCAGTCTCACTCATCGCCCGAAATACGATTAGCTCACGCCTAATTGTTGCACGCGTAAGTGATGAAACTTACAGCTCGATAAAAAAAACTATAATTTGTTTGTAAAGCCTCGGTCACAAATGGCGACTATTCGCCGCGAGTGTATTCGCTGCGAGTGTATTCGCTGCGTATAACACTTGCAGCGACAATTCGCTGCCTGCCTGTTACACACAGCGAGTTCTACACGAGAATTTCGACACTCTGTTTGTGCCTCAAATATGTCGTCCATTCGTTGCACACGTCTAAAATAGTGTATTCGGTTGGCATGTGCAAAGTTAGCAAACCAAATACTCATTATGCTCATAACTCACAAGAAGCGAAAATGGGTTTCTAAATACATTAAACGCAGAGAACAGTTTGGAGCTTCTACTACCCTTTTAAAAGAATTGGCTGCAAAAGAATTAGAAGATTACAGGAACATTCTAAGTGTAACATTTTGTACAATTCAAATTGCGGTGAATTCAACATGCGACGATCGAATAGTCGCTGCGAGTGCCTAATCACAGCGAATATTTTCTGTGTGACCGAGGCTTAAAAGCAGCCAATCTGTTAGTGACAGTGATCATATAATTTGGGGCAGAATTTAATTATTTAAAGTATTGATACTGTCCAGACTTAGAATTGTCAATATTCACGTAAGCGTCTCGTAAATTGCGAAGGCGTTTATTGCGTTTTTATTGCGTCGTGTAACATTAATTTGTCTTCTGGCATTTTATGGATACTAAAGAAACTGATATTTTGCAAATAATACATTTAAGGTATTTTAATGTCTGTTATATGGCTTATTTATATCTGTCATTCTTGAACATTAAGGAGATATAAAATATTTTTTCAATATTAAAAAAGCGCCCTAGTCAAGAAAGATACTATTTATGTATATTAAAAACTAACAATTAAAATAATTTATTGCATTTTTCATTCCCTAAATTACGCAAGGATACTTGATTAAACATCATTTTACGTTTATTTTATTAATTTATATTAAATTGCCAGTCAATAATGATATCAATACACAACTAACTCGTTCGAATTTTCGTTTCTCTAATTTTTGATTATTATGTACATATAAAAAAATGGTTTATTTCTTTATTTTTCTACTGATAACAATATATGTAATTAGTTGTAATTTTACACAAATTATTTAGTATAATTGAACACATGGTAATGTGAGCTATATCCGTAGAAGAGAATTGTCTAGACAAGCCATGCGAGTATATTCTATAAAGTCGGCAAATATTAACTAGCTTTCACTTTATTTATTTTACTTGACAACGTTTATTTATATTTTAAAGTTACTGAAACTTGAAGATTGTTATGGAAACAAATATGGCGTTGATTTAAAATATATCTAAGTTTTAATTGCTGCCGGAAGATACGCAGAGCAATACAAAATATATGTATAAGACGTCTCTTTCAAACTAATGATAATCCACATAAGTCATCTAAATTTTCGGACTATTTTCTTAGGTATGCTATCTCTATATAATACCCCTCTACGGTTATATCGTGTTGTTTAAAGAGCTATAATTTATAGCTCTTTGGTTATTATTTTCTCTCCTCTTTAGTGTTACTATTGAGACAAGTAATAGGCATTTTGCGAATAGTTTGTGAAATTCTCGATTAAAAAACGTAATAGATAAAAGAATTTATAAATATATTAAATATTACAAATATTGATGAAATTAATTAATTTAACATAACAAATTCAGGGAATTTAAGATTATTTAGCAATACAGGAACAATAATACTACAGAGGCGCCCCAAGTTAACGATGGTACCCGCACTAGGTCTCTACAGAACCCGTATGATTTATTTCGTACAATCATACAGTTTGTGCCTTTCACTTAAAAGCACGTAATGAAAATGAAAATATTTGTTTCTTAAGAAACACATGCATAATTTGTAGTCAGTTGCTGGAATTTTCTTTTAAATAAATTTTACTTGTATCAGAAGATCCCGCTCTTCCATACCTTTAAATATTACATTGTATTTAAAAGTTTCTAAAATATTAATACTAAAAGATAGGCTGTGGTGACCCGGTGTGATTTCAAGATTTAACCATAAACCGTCTTAAGTGTGGTATCCACCAAAACGAAGAGGAGAGGAGAGGAGATGAGATACCTTGTAAGTGATCAGTAAGATATCCTTATTCCCATGCCTCTTTGCTGCACAGCTTTGGCGGATGCTGTCCAATCGAAGAGGAGAGATGTCTCAGACCTCTGAAGTGATTTTTTAAACGTATGTGCAACGGAGAGGTTATGTGTGCAGAAGCGGCGTAAACGTGGGCGACGTAGGCCATCGCCTACGGTCTCGCACTCTTTGTGGCCTCGCACTCTTTGTGGCCTCGCACTCTTTGTGGCCTAGCACTCTTTGTGGCCTCGCACTCTTTGTGGCCTCGCACTCCTTGTGGTCTCGCACTCCTTGTGGCCTCGCACTCCTTGTGGCCTCGCACTCCTTGTGGCCTCGCACTCCTTGTGGCCTCGCACTCCTTGTGGCCTCGCACCTCGAAGTCAGGACGAGCAAATTTTTTTGTCGCGTTTATAATGTCAATTTTTTTATTAATTGTAAAACAATAATCATTACTCATATCAATTTTTTTAATTCAGTTAGCGACATTCGCGGTAACTGTTACGAGGAACCGCCGCCGGACCAGTGCCAGTAGTCAGTTTTAATTGTTTTTCAAATCCACCTTTTTGAATTACCGGAGGGCCTCGCGTAATGCATGTTGCCCACATGAAATTAAGGTCTTGCTCTGCCACTGTGTGCAGCGGTACTTGCTTCCGAGCCTTCCTACCCACTACGTGCCTGCCACGCCACACTTGCCAGTAAGCAAACTGAGTGATAACTTTGCTGTGCTCTAATCAGCTTATATTGCTGGAAACTCCCGGCCCGGTATGTCTATTTAGGCACATCTCCTCTCCTCTCCGCTCTGGTGGAAACCGGGCATTATGACTCGAACTCCGCTGTTCGCTCTTGTAGCACTTGCAGTTATTTTAAACACCTATATTCCGCCGTTATTTTTTTATTTATAATTCCTCAGAAAAATATTTTAGAAAGTAACTATTTTTATTTTTTAAGTATTTAGATGTGCCTTGCATACAGTCACTAGCCCAGGCTTAGCTATACGTATGACAATATAAAAAACTATATAATTCTTCAAAAAATAAATTGAAAGGAGAATATTTAAAATCGTCAAGTCATACTTCATGAAAAATCGACAGTAAAATGATATTTTTCTTTTGATATGTTTAATTTATTAGAAACTTAAAATTATTTACAGTGGTGATAAAGGACAAGAACTGCACATAAACTTGTATAAAAATTTGTAAAAAATCTCATTATTGGTTGGTTAACTTTTGTATTTAATCTAGATCTGCTGAAGCATAACTGAGATAATAGGAAGTTTGAATACATATGCTTTTTCACCCTCTCAATAAACATTCTATTTCTCTAATTATTAATAGTAACGTTTTGGCTATACTGTTTCCAAGCGTTTATTTTACTTTTGACGTTTGCACGTCTATCAAGTTACATATTTCTTCTTAGTACAGCCAATATAAAACAAATGGCATAATTTTCGTACTTTATTGTTGTGGGTGACGTAATAGTGATGTTCTGTGAGTCATGTAACGCACAGACTAACACTATACGTAAATAAATCGAATGTAATCGATTACAAAATAAAAAATGTTCTTACTTAAAGAAAAATAACACTGCAAATTTTATAAGTGCCGTTTTATTTTGTTTATGTAATATATGTAAAATATGTTCATTGAAATGTGGGTATATTTATTAAATGATATAGTATTTTTAGCAAAAATATATAGAGCAGTTAAATTGATTACAATTTATTTATAAATGGAGTCGATTTTTAAAATAAACTGAGACAGTAACGCATTAGGACATACTAATTGACCCGTCATCAAGCTGTCAAAAGTAAAGTAAATGCTTGGAAAGAGTATAATTTATTAAATAATAATAAATATATAAAAAGCAGCGAAACAGAAAAAATGAAACTCTAAAAAATATTTGAATTATTTCATTTTGAAAATAATTATGTCAGGTCTATTATTTAAATACAATATTATCGTCAATTAAGTTAAAATAAAGAAACTCTTATTTCTACTCTACTACAACTCAGTTCAATTGGTATTATTTTAATTGATTAATTCTCTGACAACACTATTTACAACGTGAGCACTAATACTTGTATTGTCGTATGTCTTTCCCTTAGTTCTTACATCTGAACCACTTCTAATCTGTACAACATTTATCAATATAATTGTTAAAAATAGAACATGAAATAGGTTCATTTCTCTCAATTCCACACGCAACATTTACGTCGCCTTAACTAAAACATAAATACAGAAGCAAAAATTATGCAACTATTATTTATTACACATTCCGTACACTGTATTTTTTGATAGTAAAACATTACATTGTTTTACTATCAAAAAAAAATCTATAATAAAACCACATATATGTATGTATATTAATTAATATGTAATAAGTTATACCTACAGGTATCTTAAACAATGCATGGACAGACTTCAAAAATATGTCTGCATACTTCGTGTGAATATTTCCTATATTTGGTAACTAACTTTATATATAAGTATTTATTTATCTTGTGCGATAATGTCTATAACTTTCTGTACTTGTTAATGTATTTTGTTTATTAGGTTAGATATTATGAGGTTCTAAATGTGGCGCTCTAATTGTTGTGACACAAGTGTAGCTCCAGTGTGTAAAAAATATTTGCACACACTGATAACAATTCTATACAAAATTACGCATTCCGCGTCTGTATATCCTCTAACTACTCCTAAGCTACGTAACACATCTACATAACACATACGCGGTTTTCATCGTCAGTTAAATAATTTTTCAAGGATGGTTTACATATATAACACCTTTGGCCATGGTTTAGCTCGCGATATATAACAACCTAATTATTTTATTGTGTAAGTAAAATAAGGTAACTTACTAGGGTTTGACCAACGACGTAGCCGCGGGGAAAGTTCTAGTAGGTAATATAATATATGATATATATATATATATATATATATATATATATATAATATATATATATATATACATATATATATATATATATATATATATATATATGTATATATATATATTTCACTAAGTATATTTAGTAGAGAATAATATATGATGATGCACAAGCTCTTATAATTGTGTCCATTTTGTGCAATAACTCTTATGTATGGTCTTTATTAGATATTTTGGTTAACTTAGCAAATGTGTTTAAATGTAAATGAACCTTTTCCACGATCATAAGAAGCGATTCAAGTTTGAAATGACATGAATTGGACCGTTTAGCTAAGGATTATAGTTATGTATTTTAAAAGAATTTTACAATTAGCTTAATATTTACAAGTAAAAGTTGCTTAGTTGAGAATGTTATCTTGTTTGAAATTTGATAATAATTATTGTGTTTATTTTGTAAAATTGTTTATAAATTGATTTACTTATGTTTAAACAATATGAGTCAAAACCAAGAAGAAGGAAGGAAGAAGAATACTAGGATTAACAATCACCCTGTAAAAAAACATTACCTTAAAAATAACCAATTTTTCTTGAATTTTTATTATTTATAACCTTATATTAAACTAAGTCAATCAAAAAACAAGTCTTAATGATGTTATCAATTTAAAAGCGTACCAGAATTGAAATTAATAAGTTTACTTAGCTGTTCAGTACGTAATTTAAGGAGTCAATAGTTGCGACTTCTGGCGAACACAGTGGAACCTACCATCAGGGCAATACATAATGTACTGGGATTGTTAAGCCTACAATTCTTGTTCCATGTTAAATGTATAAAAATTCAAAAATAATTAAAAAATAATATTATATTTATTTATATTGTACCTAGAGGATATGGTTAGTTGTTGAGGTACCATAGGCTTATTTTCTCAAAATCGTATATTAAAAAATATTTTTCTAGGAGAAGAAATATTTTACTATTTTTATAACATTATGACTGTATCTATAAGTAAGATAAGTTTATATATTATAATACTAGTGGTCGACCAATGGTCAAAATACGACCATAATTAATTTAAATTATAAGTTTGAACATTATTAAGGCTCTGTTGTGAAAGACTATACTTCTATAATCACAGAATTCGCCAAGGCTACACTATTAATTTGACTTTACCAACAAACAAAAGAGTATATACGCGTGTGTGTGTCATATACATGGTAGTGTGTGTAATGTTTGTTTATTGATTTATGTATTTTTATGCATAATTTAAAAAATTAGCATTCTGCACTCCTCTATATAAACTATAAGTGTGCGAAATTTCATACTCCTCCATCCGCGCAATTTTCGTAAAAAGGGGTACAAAGTTTTTGCTTTACGTATTAATATAATGATTATATATATTTATTAAAAAAACTCGTTGGTTTTTTGATACTAAAAACCTATTTTTTAAGATACGCCTTTTAGAGAATAAGCCGACGATAATCAAATTCATAAAAAAGATTCGAAAAGTACCAGTAATTTGTATAAATTACAAATATAAAAAATAGCAAGTAACGAGTGCCTCCGGATTCGGTAGTCGAAGTTTAAAAATTTCTAGTGAAATAATTGAAAATTCATGTGAACAATAAATAATTTAATTTTTACACTATAAAATATGTTAAGGTTTGTCAAGAAGGAGTTATAATATTTTTTACATGTTTATTTTTAAATCTCAAACTTTATTTATACTATTAGTATTTGGTGTTCGATTATTATATAGATATTTTAATACTTTCATACACTTTTCAGTCATTAGATTTATCAATTTTCTATTTTGGTTATTCTTCTTGTTTCTTTGGAAGATTATCGAGGACTGACGTTCCACATCTGTGAATAAAAATGGCACTTAAAAAATCGTCTAGCCTAACAATGCGTTACTAATAAATAATAATTAATATTTCTCTGTAAAAATAAACGAAGCTGAAGTTATAATAAGAGGTAGAGCCTGGCCACTGATGCTGGAACACATGTTAAGGTTGTTATGGCATTATATCCTAGACCATGGGTGGTAGCCATCCAGACGGGCAAATGCCTACCACCTGGCTATGGGTTGTCTTATCGTCTCATGCAGGCCACCCGGCCACAGGGTATTATAGTATTCTTTATCTGATACGCCAGATATATATTTTCTTTTCACGTCTTACTAAAGAGAGCTAGAGATAAAAGTAATTTTCTAGCAACGAGTTCAAGCCATTGTGAAATGAAACTATATATATAGGATGTGCTCGCGACTTCGTCCACGCTTGACATGAAATACCCACGCGATTCCCGGGACACAACATTTAAAAAAATAATGTGGCGGAATAAGCTAATTTTGCATCCGAACAACTTCAAACCGCTTCCGGCAAAATTGCCCCGGGATTTTCGGGATAAAAAGTAGCTGACGATCAGCGAAAACCGCATCGAAATCGACCCAGTAGTTTTTATGTGAATCCCAAACAAACATACAGACAAAACGACAAACAGACAAGAAATCTCAAAAATTGCATCGTGATCTCCCTCCCTCGTTCATATAGTCTATTCTAGTTGTTTTTTCAAATGGCTTCAATATACAGACACGGCATGTTTAGGATTTTATAATGTTATAGATAGATATATAAATGCATATCATTTAAAGCGTTAACGCAGCAATCGAATTAGTGTATATATTATGTACATACGTTATCTGTCAATATGTAACATTATTAACAATTGTAAACAATATCGCATAACAAATAACGCATTATACCCACCGCCAAAATGCGTATGAAACGCCTATAATTTTATTATTTTAACAGATGAGGACCTGAAAACAGTCTATTATCACCTGCGATTAGCACATGGTCTCCGGCCTGGCGGGCGTCGGGGGGTGGGGGTGCGGCTGGGAGGGCTGCTCCGCAGACCGCTGCCGCGGCAGCTGCGACGAGTCCAGCACTATCGAAGGCCGAGGAGGCAGGTTCTCGCTCACCATGTGCGACAACGACAGGTCGCTCGACGCGTTCGTGTCACCTGACACGGTATTTCAAACATAGATAAATGTTTATTGTACGCCAAAGCATGGACAAACAGAAGTAGAAAGTAGTAAAGTGAAAATTTCTTGTAAATTCATAGACTAATACAAACGAAATAAACAAATAAATAATCGGCAGATAAACCCACACATTGTATATCTTAAAGCAAAGCGAATTAGGCTTGTGTTATGGGTAATATACAACGGATCACCTTGAGCCGATCCCAGACACCCAGACCACAGAAAATAACGGAAAGTTCGTTAACGAATTTTACCGTGCCAGGAATTGAACCCGGAGCCTCTGCGTTGTAGTGAGGTCGTCCGGCAAAGGCTTAGCGAGCTCAACTACAGAGGCCGTAAATAGCTGAATGTTGATAGTATATTTAATGATATATTAAATCAGCAGGAAACATGTAAGTAAGGAAAGACTGTAAAAATTGTAAATAGATATAGGTTAGAATAGATAAGCTATTAAAATGACATCTTATAACAGTAACAAAAGTAAAGAAGTAAACAGCGACTAGGGTAACACGGTATAACATTACAAATAAATAAATAACTATAACATAAATAAGAAAAGTAGGTAGAGTATAATCTATGACTGTGATATAATAGATATTA
This sequence comes from Dendrolimus houi, assembly GCA_039645545.1. Classification (NCBI taxonomy): domain Eukaryota; kingdom Metazoa; phylum Arthropoda; class Insecta; order Lepidoptera; family Lasiocampidae; genus Dendrolimus; species Dendrolimus houi. The sequence continues at coordinate 16,274,102 of CM077134.1, forward strand.
AGTTTGCTATAAAAGTATCTTAAGAAAAGGTAAGTAAAAAAAACACACTCCTTTACTAAGAGAATAAAATAATTAAAAGATCCTACGTTATTCTTGATTCATAAGGAGAAAAAAATTCGCCATTTTTTATACTATTTCATAGACGAATACTTGAAAATTATAAAAAAGTCAATGTAGAAAACTACGTCAAACAAATTCGTATTCCCATAAATAGACAGAATACAAAAATATTAAGCAAACTGGAAGATTTATCGGTATAAGAACAAGAATAAATAAAAATGGATTGTGTAATAAACTAGATGCAGGTTTGTAATGGGACAAGATGTTTACCAAGATAGATAAGTACGATTGGGAAAAGGTGAAAAGAGATAGAAAGTAATATGGATACCTGACGGCTGTCTGGGGACTGGAAGTAAAACTTCTCCGCATGCGTCATCACCTAGAAGTGGTTGAAGTGGCGAAGGCAACTCTCTACTGTCGATTGCCGATGATCTTCGTAACGAATGCCTACAAATATAAAAATAATAGCCAACAAAAAATCGACATGTACGTGGGACACTCGGAAAGTTTTGCGAAAATAAAGAAAAATGTTCTATAGGTAAATGTTTTATAAAAAAATCTTTTTAAAGTACTCTTCACCAGCCTCTATACAAAGTTTCATGCGTCTGAACCAGTTTTCGAAACACTTTTTCTTCCGTAACAGCCGTCAAAGGGCGACCACATCTTTCTTCATCCCCCAAAGTTAGTCGACCGCGCTTGAATTCGTTTTACAACGATACACGGTTGCCTTAGAAGGGCATTCATTCATCCATGACATTTGAAGTCTATCGTACAATTCGTCCGGTTTCAGGCGACACTTGAAATCGTAAAAAATCATAGCACGAAAAGGTTCCCGGCGCAGATCCATTTTTCAATGAGACACGATGATATTGAGGGAAATTTTAAAATTGCTACGTACCTATTTTTAGTTATGAATAATCATATTTTCAAAATAGATTATAAGGCCAGGTCTCATATATAAAAACTTTTTTTCGCGATTCTTTCTGAGTGGCCTGGTATTATAACGTTTTGAAAAGCACGTTGAACTGCACCATTTTGTATTAAGACGCACCTCTGATGCGGTAGCCTCCTATCAGTGACAGTGAGCAAGGAAGACGTCTGCGGCGGCACACCGTGCTCAGTCCCACTCGTGTTGACGCACACGCTGATGCTGATCCCGCTAACTTCACCTTGCTCACCTTCAGCTTCAGCTTCACCTTCTTCCTCATCATATCTGTGTAATACAGACCGTATTTTTAGGCTGAAATTGTAAGTTTTAAGTTTAACCTCCTTAGAATATTTATGTTTAAATCTCTGATGTTAAAATTCAGCTGGACGCTTGATGGCTGCAATTTGTGCGACGTAAATAGTGATGAATGAAGCGCTCCATTCTTCCGTATTCTTCGGCGTGTAAAAGCTATCAGTAAAAAAATGTACAATCAGCAAGTTTCGCAGATCTTGGAATTCGCATAATTGGAAAACCCATTAAATTTAGATACAGCCTGAAATGATTTCGGAAACTGCAGGTGGACTTGCAAAGAAGGTAAAGCGCAACTTGCATTATTAGCAACCTTTCTACAAAGTACTTCTAAAATATAGAGGCTACTAACATTCGAATGAGCTGCAGTGACAGCGCCTCAATAACACTCTCACGCGTTTACTTTATTTATTTATAATATGTTACTTTTCAATTATAATTTCATAGCAATTGCATCTATTTAGTTGACTTGGAGGCGTAAAAGAAGAATTTGATATTAATTTGGTTAGTATGTCATGCCATTAAAACCTGAATGATGTAAAAAGATATATAGTATATTTTATTTTCAAATGTTATATTTTTTTCAGTTTTTGTAATTAATTCAAGGATATCCATAAAAAATAAATTATTTTATAATAGGATTACAAGTAAATTAAGATAGCATGGTAAATGAAATGCAATCGTTATGATTATACGACTATAAATTCAAACAGATATCACACCAGGAAATGCCATAAACAACGCGAAATTTGTGGCACTTATTTCGAACAAAGTATTTTTTACAGTACACAAGCCCAAAGTATACGTAAACATCTAACACCATCACCACCAGACACCAGTAGTTAATTAACTCCCTTTTGCAAGACATATTACTGTGGAAGATTCAAAAAAATGATCGTATACAAAATGAAAGTACAGCTGGTGTAAAATATTGATAAAGCCTACGAAGCCAATTAACTTTTTAATGGAGATCAACTAACCGCCTTTGAATTAGGTTCTCCATGATGATGTAATCGTCTTCTTCTGCACCTCGTAAATGTTCTTTCTCCATATATAGTGCGAACTCAGGGTTGGACATTTCGCTCGCATGCCTTCGACGTATTGAGGGTGATGCTGCTCTAGCGGGTGATAGCAGTCGTGCCGATGTAATTGGAGTCCTAAGAACAATATTTGATTGCTAAGACTTATTTCCGTAGCATATCTTAATTATAAATTTACGTAACTCTGTGCTTATATCATGCATGTGCATTCAACATATTTTCAATGATTGAAGCAGTTTTTTTTGTGTTTTGTTGATTCTTTGGAACTAATCATCTCAAATACTCTTTCACGTGATTTTTTTACTACTCTACAGGAACCAACCTTTTCATGATTCAGGATAATAGTAATCCTTGTTCTGACCAGTGACATAAGCTACCTTTATGTCGAATTACATTATTTTGTGAGTGTATAGAAATTGCAAAAATACTTTTTGGTATCTACTGGTTCAAATATTCGCATTTTCAAGAAATTTTGTACCTGTCAACAAATTTAGCTAAGCATCACTGGTGATTTCAAGATTATTTTCAAATATTACAACTTTATATATTTTCCTTAACACGTCCTTTAAAAAATGTTATTTGGAAGTGTTAAAATAAAACAAATAATGCTCACCTAGGCGTATGTGGAGGTGAAAACAATCCATATACAGTCTCTAGCTCGTCCGTGATACTGGTGTATTCATGCATAGCTAACAGCAGTGATTTGGGAGCTCCGCCGACGCGTGTCCGCCCAGACGTAATAGCTGGAGCACCTGTTGCTTAACAGCCGGATTTGCGTTTTTCAGTATTAGCGAATACGTATATGAAGGAATTTCTGAAGGTCGAGCTTTTTAGTCAAACATACATTGTCCTAAAATTTTTACTAAATAATTTATGCAGAGAGTAAATGTTTACTCTGACTAATCCTCCTACTACTTACTATGTTAAGGTGTTATTTGAGTGTCGAAAGTCTTCACAATAAAAGTTGCAAAGACCGTGAAAGATACTTAACGCTCTAGGTTAATGCTGCTGATTGTTGCCCAGTATATGGTTTAAAGCATGCCAGTGATTTAATCCAATTTTAGTTATTACACTTACTACTTTGACTTAACCAACTATATCCTTGTTATTAAGGCTATAAGTGGGCGGGCCACTATTGAAATCTCAAACTTGCATTTGCCAATTCTATCAATATATTAAATGAGAAATTGAAGTTTACATTATTGTTGACTTTTTCCCGCGTTAATTCTGTGTAAAGCTTTAAGTATACTTCTATACTCAAAGTTATCTGCGTTTTTAGAAAACTTTCTATCTTTAATGTTTTGTTAATTTCAATTTTAACACATTGCACTTTAAGCAACATTGGGATTGCTATGACTGTAATGCCTATTAACAAGAGTAAAATAATTGAGAAAAGACTTACCGGTTACAGAGTTGTGTACTGAGCCGGCGTCAACAGCAGAGTTGTCAGGCTCAGAGTGCGTTTGACTGTGCTGCCTCCGGGGTGCCAAATGTTGTGCTGAATGATGGCCACCCATCCCACAGTCGTTGCCGCCTTCCGAACGCCTGTCATCATCATCATATACCAACACATCACTAATAATTCTTGAGCTCTTATACCGTGACAATTAGAATTACACACAATATTGTGTAAAAAGCCTTGGTAGGCTTTGATTGATATTAAGTTTCTTAAAATATATATTTCTCTGTGTTACGAGTATGAAATTTAAGTCGTAAATAAATATGTCACAATTATGGTGTTGAGTTTTTTTTAATAACAAATAACAGTTGCCTATAATTTAATTTCTTTATAATTCGGAACCAGTTCGTAACTACTGTAAATTCAATTCCACTGTGTACATTGTGATATTTGTAAGAGAAAAAAGTTTGCGAATAAAAATTTCAAAGTGATAAAAAGTGCGTTACAAAATGTTGAATTAGTATTAAACAATTATAACTCTATTTGTGAAGATCTCAGTCGAGCTAAAATAACTGAAGATACTAAAGTTAAAGAATAATAGATTAAGGATTAGATATAGTATATTTTAATAACTTAAGTTGAAGTAACAAGATGCATTAAATAGTTATTTTGATACTGAAAATTATTTTCAAGTAAATTAAGAAGACATAAAATCAACGATAGAAGCAAGTAGAGCAGAATACATCGAATCAAACATAAGATTACTACATGAACTCTTTATGTTTGTATTAAAAGACGTTGTATAAAACAGAGACGCAAACGATTTTATATTTTCTTACTAGTCATAGTGCTGTTTTGTTAATTTCTAAATTCGTAAAGTGAGTATGTAAGCTAAAACACAAATAAACTGGTGATAATGATAACAATATTAATCAACATTGAACCACTACGTCTAACTACAATGCCATATTTACAAGCTAAGCCGTCGTCAACGAGTCATTTGACTTACTGTTTCCACAATCGTCTCCTAACAGATGCAAGAAAGTAACATAAAACAAAAAATTAAAAACGATTGAGATGAAGGTAATTTCAATTTACAATTTGAACAAAAAACATTAATTTTGTTGGCCGAATTAGTGTATAATGGGAATGTCTGATGATAAATAAACTATAATCGTACATGCTTTCACAAGTCACCAACTGAACAAACCACCAAATTTTGATTTCAAATGAACCAAACGGCTTCATTTGATATTTTGTGGACATATTTTAATTTTGACATGAAAATTAACTCAGATTAAACTAGCTTTGTAACAGCACGTGAAATGGGATAAAATGATAACGTAACACTATTATCTAAATGCTGTTAGGAAATATTTCTATGAATTACCTGCGTGCGTTTGCTGTACGCCGGGTGGCGCCAGATGTTGTGCGCGGGCGCAGGTTGTGCAATTCAGATGGCATCTCGCGGACCTCTGGCAAGAAGGCGTCATCGATAGTTGAAGCCACTATGTATAAAAAAAATCTTATCATCCTAAAAATTTTCGGTAGATATAACTTCACAGTTAATCTAATCAATTACGGATCGATTTTTCAATCGTCATATAAAAGTTATCAGTCGAATAAATTATAGCCTAAATGAATTCAAAAGTGAAACTATTGAACTGTTGTATTCTTACAACTAACATCTTTTTAATGTTTCCATGTTATACTTTATTCTATGAATAATTTTTATCCAGTTCTTGAAAAATCAGCATTTACAGTTTTTTTTTTATAACATCGTTGAGTTAACATCAGTAACATACCTGATGGAAAGCGGTTACAATCGCCTATGAATATTTGTAACAGCAAAGGTGCTACCAATGTGCTACCGGTCTCTAAAGGAAAATTGGAACCTGGCCACTAATGGCAGAATACAACTCAAGGTTGTTATAGCCACATACTTTACAACAGGGGTGGTAGCCATCCAGACGGGCAAATAATAAATAAATACTAAAACAAGTACGATGTAAGAACATATATTTTATTTGAATGAGTCTTTTGAAAACATCAATACTACGGTAAATAACCTACCTTTCTTCTCATCACTAGGCTCTGTTCTATTGCTATCAGAAGACTTTTGCCTAGCAGGTAGAATAGGTGCTTGAGGCCTAATCACAGTGACATCAGGGCCTGCAACACTACCACCTGATGATGTCGAGATGGAATCAGCTTCGGCTTCTTTCTCCACTGCTATCTCAGGACCTGATTGCGGCAACTCATCCTGTTTGCGGTAATTTGACTTTGTAGATTTTTTTGAGAATATATTGCAATGTGATTTTGTGTCATATTAGTCCTTTTTAAGTCGGTTTCAAGGGAATAATAACTTGGTAATGTCAAAGAGAATAATTGTTTCAATATACTGGTACACAGTCATTTGGTCACTTAAATCGGGCTATAAACTTCATCGGGCTCGACGATACTCTTCGTATCTGAAAGTTCGCGAGTTTAAGGTGACATACTGGCGCAAAAGGTCGTCGAGCCAAAAATCCGCGTACTTACTTGTTCGGAAATGTACACTCAAATACGTCTATTGCTAATGTTGTTGGAAAGTTGATATTTAGTTAAAAACTTATCCAATCACGCAAGTGGCCGCCCTCATATTGGTAGACAATTGGAAAACTTTTACAACGTTCTATATGGTGAAAACGAAAACATTAAAGATAAAAGAAATGAACGCAAAGTTGAATAAAATAATGAACTTCTTGAAAGTATAAAAGCGTAGAGGTATGGTGTTTTTAAAAATTGAAGAAAAGTGAAAGTGAAAATGTTATTATAGTATTTAAATGCAGTGTAATATAGGAAATATTTTTGAACGACAAAAAATAAAGGTTAATTCCGCTGGCAGGGAGATAGTAATGACGTTATGTAAGCAATGGTTATGAAAAACAAACAAACTTTTAAGTGTCGAAAGTCAGTACACCGTATATTTAGATTACACAAAATGTAGTGAAATAGAAAAACATGGCGTGCACTGTACAGAAGATATTCACAAAATAGTATTCAAAAATATGTATTTAACCTGCTGCTGTTCCACACGACACACATGCTAGAAATAAGAATACTTACTTTTAATATTCATTAAACTTATAGGGTTTTTGTGTTTTTAAATTTACACTTTCTTTTAATTCTTATATTTTTAGTCGCCGTTTCGTACTGCCCGAACTATTTATGATGTAAATTAATAGATGCTAATACGGGTGAATCTCCTGGGCGGTATCACTGCCCGCGCCACATTTTCTTAAAACTCGTGCTAGATCATTGAGTTCTGGTGAAAATATCACTAATGTTCATTAGGTATTGTTATTAACAACGCACTTGAAACGGAAAAGTCTTAAGAAGGTATAAAACACATATTATTGTGCTGTGCTTATAATTTAAATTTAAATTGTGTAATATGGGAGTACTCAATTTTCTGAAATAAATGAATAAAAAAATTTGATTAAAAAAACCGTGGTTGCACCAATTATGCGCTCGAATGGATATGGGAGATTCACCCATACGAGTACAATGTGTGACTGTATTTTAAGATGAAATGTCAGTATTAAATGATAAAAACAATTCCTAGCTATTTCATTTATCCAATTAGTTCATACAACGTACACGACATGTCAATTGTATGTTTCTAACAAGTGTAACATGCTTAGCTCGAGGTTATACAACGCATGTAATGATTGTTTGAACAAAATAATGAATGTGACATAAAATTATATGCTTTATGGCATATTCGGCTTTAAATATCTCTTTTAGAAATATTTCAAAGTTATATCATGGTCGTTAAAGTTATAATAAATTATGTTTCATTAGATCTGTAAACATACTTGTTTTACTCATATTTATAAACAAACTTGAGCATCAACACTTACGTAAAGTTTTAGTGGGTTTCTTTTCATTCCACAAACAATGGTGTAAGTACTTTAGTATTATTTCTTATCAATTAATTATTATCACGATAAAGTTTAAGTGCTAACTTTGTTGACGTTGAAATATAAATAAGCTTTTATAAAAGTTTCAATTTGATAGATAGGTTTAAGTGGAAGCCATTCAGCTTGATAATAATTTGAACAGCCATAATAATAGACGAAATTTACTTTTTCAATTCACCCGCTGTTTTCTGTGAAAGACATTGTTTTTGAAATAAACATTGCTACATATATAAGAACAGAGTTACTGTTTCAGTCAAATTTTAGGTTTTAATTAACATCAAACTGTGCAGGTATACAGATAATTAACTTTTGTGACAACTCGAAATTCATCAAACAGATAACGTTTCTTGTAAAACACACATCCTAAAAGTGATTGCGTATGCTACAATGTTGTTCAGTTTTACAATTTTTGAAAACAATAATATAAAGTAAATTAATGTCTAAGTTCCTATTAGTTAACTAAAATTATTAAGTATGCATTGTTCGGGCAGCACCACGGATAAATAACAATTGGATGTGCTTACGTCGGAGGGCTGAGAGGCTTGCTCGTCCTCCTCCTGAACCGGGCGCACAGTGAAACGCGCCGCGCCGGTGTCGCTGTCCGACAGCACCTGCCGTGTGGACACGTGTCAGGGAAATTTACGTTTGTCCATGGTGGTGGGGCGGATATAGTGTCCAAAAAATAAGTTTAAAAAATATATAACTATCATGATGATAAAAGTACGATTGGCAACTATATTCGTAAAAAGTGTATAATGTGTATCATCTTGTTTTTAAAAATTTTCTCGACATCTATAGTCGTCGTCAACATTGTGAATTAATTAATAAAATTTTCTGAAAGTTCTAACGGGTTCAAAGCTTTGCCGATCTCGAGAATACTGGGTGCGTTTTTAGAGTAAGATAATGTTCCACTTTTGAGTGCTTACTGCTATAATTCTCGTTTTATTTAAGTCTATAATAATTCGCATCATATACTATAAAGTAAACATTAAATTATAAACGTGGACTACAGCAATTTTAAGCGACGAAAACGTAAATTTTCTAGTTGTTAATTTTGATTCTTGTTTAAGTTAATCTTTCTTTAAGTGCTGCAGTAACTTTATTACTACGACGTCCTTTTGAAAGTCATCAAGTTCCTAAGTCATTTTTCGACTATCAAATATGTTTTTAAATCTGTTTTTTGTTTATCATTAATTGCATAGTCGAGTAGTTACAGAGTAGTATAGTTACCACCATTCACCACCGATTAGACAAACGAAAATTTCACAAAGGACACATCCAGTCCACCGTACTTGGTCTTTGTAACATCATCATCATTAGTATTATAATTGTAGTTTCAGTTTGCTAGTTAGGTAATCAGATTACAGCAGTTCGTATAGTCACATTTAATTCTCAATACATACAAACTAATTGAATATTAATTATTCAACATGATGATCACTTAATTATTAGCATAGTAATACGTCAAAATAGACACTCAATCTTATAGCAATTTCAAGAGATGAATGTGGATTATATAAACATTATTTAGCTTAGATATATGTATGTACATATAAAATTACCGTTAGGTACTCTGCCTGTCAGATCGTGTAATTTTAGTTGGAGGGTGGGAATTTTTTTTTTTTTAACACAGTGAGAATGTCTTTTCTTGCGACACTCGCTCGGGACATGAATACGGGAGGAGGGCTAATGCACTGCCTAATGCCGCCTGCACGAATGCGTGTGCGACTCTCGGGGGAATCAAACCCTGCCCCGGGGGGCGGAATGCGACCAAACTACCCACTAAACCTAAACCTGCGCCTCTATTTACATTTCCTGGGACGCCACGGGGTTTAGAACAGTGGTACTACACGGGGACGCCCTCGTGTGCAGGCAAGGTACACCCCGATGGCAAAGTGTACCACTTCATCAACAGAGAGGAAGGTCTGCTGATACCCCTGTATGCAGTGGCCCTCTACGAAATGTAGGAAAGATAGCGCGACTTCAAACAACATGCATAGTAATTAATATTTTGATAAATTAAGGCACAATTAATGAAATTTCTAATTTATTTTTTTAATTGCACGAGTTCAGCAGACAGGCGGACGCCCACCTGATGACAAGCGGTTACCGTCATTATGGACTTTTGGAACATCAAAGGTGCTATCAATGTGCTGTCGCTCTCTGAAGGGAGACTGGAACCTGGCGACTAATGCCGGAACACAACTTAAAAGGTTGCTATGGCGGCATACTTTAGACCAGGGGTGGTAGCCATCCAGTCTGGCAAATACTCTACCGCCTGGTTATGGGTTATTTATTTTTGACATTTCTTCATAGAAATAAATCCTTACTGTATTATTACAGTGTAGCTTCACTATAATCTGATGAAATGATACGGTGTTTTTTTTTCAAATCAATCAAATCGATTTCTGACTAGGGTAAATACATAATAACAGCCCATACATGTCTCCATGCTGGGCTCAGGCCTCCCACAGTTGGGGAACAGAGAGTATACCCGCCACGTTGTTAGCACGTGGTAATTGTAACAATATGCTAGAATAAACAAATTTTCAAAAATCTAATAATACTGTTTTCGTTTTCATCAAAATATAGAGACTTCTTTGGGATTTAACGCTATATATCATAGTTTGGGATAAGGCCATAAACCCCACTTGAGAAATTCATGTGTACAGCACTAAATATACTAACAACAAAAATATGTGTTGCTGAAATCTTTCTGAGTCTCTCTCTTCCCCTCATCTCTTTTAACAGTAACTAAAATCTTTATGAAAGCGGTGATAGGATCACAAATTTCAATATGTAATCATTGAGAATCAATTTTGTAATATATAAATTCCTTTTTCATTGCTCATATTCTGAAAGTATGCTTACAGTTGCCTGATCACAGGGATGAAACCAGTACTTTTCGTCCCAGGAAAACAATTTTCCCTGCTGTCAAAAAAATTAAAACAACAAGCGAACCATAGATATTACATGCGACTCATATCCCAACTTATTTTACAACCACTGTTAGATCGCGGCATAAATTGTAATAAAAAAATGCCAACAATTTTGTAACATCATTTTATACTTATAAATTACTTTTCTATAGATTATTATTTAATTTACATAAATTTGAGCTAAATATTTACTAACATCAGTGACAAAAAAATACTAGCTGATAGAATGCCACAGAAAAAGAAATTTACTTAACACGTTTCATATGTGACGTATTCAGATTTAGATATGGATTTAACGCCGGATTTCCTTATGCCCGGTTTTTGAGGTACTTTTTTAACTGTAGTTTAAGTGTTCGTTAGTGCTATCGGTTCAATAACTTATAAAATTGCATTTTCGAACACGCCATCGTAAGATAGCTAAACTAGGTTCAACTTAACTGACCAACATTAATCGTTATCTATTCCATATCTTTTATTTGACGTTTTTGTCTGATGTAAATAAATATTAGATATTCCTTCTTAAATAGATCCATCTAGTGGCGAGTTTTGGTACTCGTTGTAGGTTAACAGTCAACCTAAGTTTATCTATTACATAACTTTATGGAATCAATTGTTATTGAACTCATAACTGGTATCCTCAAAAACCGGGCATTAGAGAAGTAGTTATTAGTTTAACGAATCAGTTATTATTTATTTCCTCATATTCGAAATGAAAAGCAGAGTGTTAACCTCGGGTGAAAGACCTCTTTAGGCACTCGAACTATTAGGTCTCTTCCACCTCTCTTATAACAATACACTATTTAATTTTTCTTTATCACGATATTGGAGAGAAATGTAATAAATATCCGCAAAATGAACTTAAAAGGAATGTTCGTGTAACGATGTATGGAAAACATTATAGGTAAGCGCCAAGTACGTTGGAACTGGGAGGGAACAGACTGCCAGAATGACACGATGATATAATTAAATGTTTTAATTAAATTCTGCGTTGGTAGTCCATCTTAACATAAAACGGGAACACGTAAAACTTAATGGGGAACGTAACAATGTTACATTATTATAGCGTAGATCTAGTCACCTTTTATAAAAGTTATAACTCAATAAAGTAATTTTTGTAAAAAATAATTAAGCGAATTTACAATGTGTTAAGAGATTATTGTAATCGATACAACTTCGTTACTTTAGTACACAGGCTGAAATTTTCAAAATTTTCAAATTTTCAATTTCAATTGCCTCTAAGGTCAAATATGTATTACAAATATGAAATAGCGAAAATTACTTAAAGGAGTCACAGGGTCGATTTTGATAAATATTAAAATGACATCATAATATATTTTTGAGGAATCAATTAGCCTAGTCAGGAATCGAATCGGCTGATAAAAAAAAACCAACATTATTATTACACCACCCTATAGTAATAGATTGTAAATCAACATTTTCCCTAAGTTTTACCTTTGATATTCCTTCACAGCAATTGATCCCTACACACAGACACACACACGCACACAAATATATACATATACATTATATATATATATATATATATATATATATATATATATATATATATATATGTGTGTGTGTTGTGTGTGTGTGCGTGTGTGTTTGGTCAATGCGCCGCTTGTGGTCCCTTATGTGGCTAGGCAGACCGAATTTGTTTATGAACTCTCGGTCACATATTGCACAATATAGCTGGCCAGCGGCGTTATATGTATAGCCACAGGAGGGCTTGTGTTTCTCTTTTCGAAAGACAGATTATGGATCGCCAAGTAGACCTATCCATAGCAAACTCCTCCCAAGCCTCCCATGATACTTACAAGCTACACTACGAGTTGGTGTAATAATACAGTTGTGCAATGCTTTGCAAAATCAGTTGACTCAATTCTTAATCAGGATAATTGATTTTTTAAAATCGAATGAGTATGAATGAATCTGAAACTCCTTTGAGTATTTATCGCTATATCTTATAGTTGGGGATTTAGCCATAGAGACTTACTTGAAATCTTTACCTACATAACTTTTATAAAAGGTGTCTAGAAGATAACATAGAGATAGGCATAACATGCTCGTTATAGAAACACAAATTAAACAGTGTTCAAAGCATTCTCAAAGGAAACATTGAACATTTGGGACAATTCAGTCGATACACAAGCTTGTTAGTCGGTTCCCATATCTGACTATACATTCATTTGCCTTACTACTGGTCAAAGTAGGCATAAAATCCATTTTACCATACAAATAATGTAATTTACTATCATAGCTAAGGTAAAGGAATGGATAGTAAGGCCGAAATTATACAGATTCACTTCCGTCTTTCAATTTAGATATAAAGGTGACAAAAAATTTACAAAATTAATCGTTAAAATATTTTCCAAAATTGACTATTTAACAGCTTCTTTGAGAGGCTACCTAAATGGAGTTCGTTTTGCATGGCTACATCTTTAAAGATTTACATTATAAAACTACGTTTTAACGGTTTTAAGCGCGGTAATTCATTTGATTTTTATTATTCAGACGTTTCGGCCACTTTTCAGTGGCCAGGATCACGGAATACAAAGATGTCAAGTGTCAACGAGTATATTGTTAAAGTTTTATTTAGCCTACTGCCAATTTGTTCATTTTAACTATTTACTTTTAATTTTGTTTATTGTTATTATTTACTCTATGGAAGCCTAATCTAATTTATCTCCGCTTGACATCTTAGTCTTCCGTGATCACGGCCACTGAAAAGTGGCCGAAACGTCGGAATAACAAAAATCAAATAAATTACCGCGCTTAAAACCGTAAAAACGTAGTTTTATTATGTATAGAAGTCGCGAAAACTTAAGAAAATATTAAGATTTACATTGACAGAATTTACTTACGAAAAATCTATATTACAGAAATTTCAGTAATAAAAATTATGAATGTTTTACAGAAATTTGATTTTCATTTCCTATATGTATATTTCTGTATATAAAGTATAATTTTTAGAATAAAAAATATGCACGAGACCTTGTCTGAATCAAAATGAGTTTTTGTTAAACACTCGTGATATCATTGGTGAGATTCGTAGAATACAGATTTGTCGTAAGTGAATTCTCTCAATTTACTTCTTCGAAAATGTGGTGACGCGCAACCAAGATGGTATATTTTAATATTGTATTTTTTAGTAGTTGAAATAGTCACTTATGAAAAAAGCTGTAACGATTAGGTGCTTTTGTTTTCTTAACCCATTCCTTCATCAATTCAAAGACATAAATGAACCACGTCATTTCGGACAAGATATAAAAACTCGTCTAATAGCAACAAATGCATAAGGAATAATTGGAAAACTTATGGCTGGTTTAAGATAATAATACATTTAAGATAATTAATTAAAATCTAAACACAAAATCTATCTATAACATTACAAAATTCTAAACATGCCATGTCTGTACATTGAAGCTAATTATTATTATTTTTTATCGCAGGAGTTCAGCAGACAGGCAGATGGCCCACTTGATGGAAAGCGGTTACCATCGCCTATGGACATTTGCAACACCAAAGGTGCTAGAAATGCGCTACTGCTCTCTAAGGGACACTGGAACCTGGTCATTAATGCCGGAACACAACTCAAGATTGTTATGGCGACATACTTTAGACCAGGGGTGGTAACTATCCAGTCGGGCAAATGTCCTATCACCTGGCTGTGGATTGTTTTGTCGCCTCTTACGACAGGCCGCCTGGTCGCAGTAAATTGTATTAATTAAAAAAAAACTGGAATAGACTATATAAACGATGGAGAACACGATGCAATTTTTTATTTATTTCTTGTCTGTTTGTTCGGAATTCACGTAAAATTTACTGGGCTGATTTCGATGCGGTTTTCGCTGGTCGACAGCTAATTTTAGACTTAATCTCTGTGCTACTTTTTGTCCTGGGAATCCCGCGGGATTTTTTCTAGGAATAATGAAAAAAAATCGAATTCCAATATGATTTTCTTACTGATCGATAGCAAATTTAATGTAATAAAATGTGTGATATTTGTTATCGCGGGAATCCTGTGGGAAATGCTCCCTCCCGGGAGCAGTTTGTAGTTGTTGCATAAAAATTATCTTATTCCGACACAGTTTTCACTAAAACGATAGCTTGCATTCTTTTTTAAACGCTGCGATACTTTGTGTCCTGGGAATCCCGCGGGAATTTCAAGTCAAGCGTGGACGAAGTCGCCGGCATATTCTAGTGTATCTATATAGAGTCAAATTTCACGTTGTTTCAATTTCGTCCCTCTGGCAAAGACACATGCCATGCCGAAGCTGGCAAACAAGCAGATGGCGCAGCGAAAGTAAAGAGGTTGTCGTCGCCTATAGACGTGTGCAACATCAGAGGCGAAGCCAACGCGTTGCCAGCCTTTAAGATGGGTAGGAAGGATTTGGTCATACTTTTTGGTTAACGATAATAAATATCTGCTCGTAAACGTTCCATCTCTGACCTCGGACGCTAGTTGAAGGCGGATAAGTGTGTATCATACAACGGTTATCTCAATGTGAAGGTTTCTTCATGATATTTTCGTTAGTAATTTTAAAAACTGCCACAACTGCCTTAACATCGGATGATAAAAGTCCTGGACTTCAACTCACGTCATTGGAATGAGGAGCATGTGCTCAATCAACTATCACAACGTTTATTATAATCTTATGGACCTAGATAATAGATAATTTGAAAGAGAGCAAGTTTGCATAAATAAATAAATATGGGCAGACACAAGAGGAGAAAGAAAGAAATGGAGTTTATTAATTAAATTTTAAGAATATTCTATAAATAAGGTTGCCTGAAAGAGGTAGTCTATTGTTTTGCCTAAAATATTGTATCCAACATAATACTGTGTTATTATTTTGGTGATCAATAAAATGTTACCTATCTATATATTACATACATTTTTGAATATACTAACACTCACCTCTGACCTATCGCTAGCAGTCCTGAGCCTTGGCGGTCCGCCTGGGAAGTTCGGGGGCGGCGGCCCCAAAGTATCTGTGGATCCTCGATTGACCAAAGAAGGATGGGTGGCCATAAACCGATGTATGACCGCTAAATGATTCATCGTTTGTTCAGCTACATCTTCTAATTTTCTTAACCTAAATTCTACACTCTGCAAAAATACGGTAGATCACACATCTATACTAATATTATAAAGAGGAAATATTTGTATTTTTGTATGTTTGTAACGTAATAAACTCAAAAACTACTGGACCAATTCCAAAAATTCTTTCGCCATTCAAATGCTACGCTATCCTTGATTAATATAGGCTAAATGAAAATTAGGGATCCCTACTAAAACTTCAATAATTTAACCCATCAATCTAAACAAAATACTTGGAATTTGTTTCTACGATTTTGATGAAATTTTATATGTATTTGAGTGGGTCGCGGGGTGGTTTAGATTCATAATTAGACCCGCTAGGTGGCGCTGGAATCAAGTTCTAGATTTATATTTTTTCAGAGCGCCTGATGAGACCGCTGTTAGTCTTACAACAAAATTTAACATTATGTACTCAATATCAAAATAGGCTTTAAATTTAAAATACATTCTTATTGTCTTACTTCTGAAATATCATGAGAGAAATAATTTAAATTACTGTTTAAAAAGTAATTAATGCACTATTTGGTTCATTATAATTGTAAAAATTTATGAAGTCATAACTTTGTACATGTGTATAAATAAAATCATGACACTTTATATGATAAAAAGTGTTTAAAATAATAGAATGTCAACGGTTTTATATGCCTTGAAAATTCATCTCTCAGCATAACATGCATTGTAGAGCATGGTAAGACATATATGGCAGTCACTAAATTGTGTAGCAGCATAAATATTACATCTTTCTTTCGAATTCCATGCTTATAGACCCAGTAGTTTCGAAAAAAATTAACATGATCTACACACAGACAGATGGAAGGACCCAATGATCTAATAACCGTTATTACTAAAATAGCTACGGGACCTTAATAAAAGTCATTAGATTATTATTAAAACGTAAATACGAAACAATAGAAAAATTCAGCATACCTGCATCGACTGTATTTGGCAATTTGCTTTTTGATTTAAGTCTTCCATTTTCGTAGTGATATGTTCTACCCTATCAGTTGTATTTCTTACTCTTTCTTCTATAGAATTAGCTAATTTTACTTCCTAAAAACCAAATTAAATATCATTACTTATATCTTGACCCACAATATACGATCGCAAGGCAATAAAACTCTATGATGAGGACAACCTACATTAATGACAGGTTTAGGAGGTTAATGTAAATGTAGAGGCTACAGCAGGACGCTTATGAGCTTTTATTATTTAAATTGGCTAGCAGTTTCGCTAGATAAAAAATCGGACTCTTAAATCCTGGAATTCTCGAATTTGTTGGGATAAAAATGTATACTAAATTTGATAACGATCACTTTATAAGCCCTAAAGAGGTAACAGACAGAAACTCTTAGTTTTACATGTAAATTCATAACTGTGCATATTCTTGCCACGCTCTTCAGTAAATAGGCACATTAAATATTTACGAAATTTTGTTTCTTACTTAAGTTACTTACTTGTTCCCTAAAATACCCTTCAACACACTCTTCTTCAAAGTCATAAAGCCTTTCCATATCTTCCTTCTCTAAGAAAAGCTTTAGACCGTTGTCATATTGAAATCTCTTATGCGATACATTCCTTGTCACCCATTTACAAACGGCGTATATGTGGCAGAATGTTATCAATGGCGGTGGCAACACTGGTTTTTGCTCGTATTCCATCACCACTGTAAACCTTTGGAACATCCATACCTAGAGAAACAAACATCTCATCAACTAAGATTAATTTGTGTTTTCATCCTCATCTTATTTGTCTTAAGCATTTATAATTTTAATCATTTCTCGATTAGGATCTCAATATTTTCGAAAAATTCTGATTTTATAATTTTCTGCTAATACTTCGATCAAAACAAAACTTCAATCATTTACTCTTGATATTTGAGGAATTATCTGAACATAGCTATTGTACTAAGTGGTATCAACATCAGTGATCAAATAAAACACAGATACAGAACAAATTCGTAAAAAAGTATTCCTATTATTAAGAAATATACCTCAATACCTGTGTAGTGCTGACACAAAAAGTTACAAAGAGTGCAGAACAAGCGTTAAATAATAATCATGCTTAAACTTGACATCAAGAGACATTTAAAATTTATCATTCATTCATTGCAAAGAATGGCTAGTTAGGTCCGTTATACAAATACATTCATGAATATGTTAAAATTTAATTTTTATTAAACACTGAGGTCTCGTAATCCAGGACAATATTCACTGGCAAAAGTGACCTTAGAGATGATAATCCATTCAAATTATAAAGTTTTCCAAATGAACGAACCGTTACGAGGCTGTGTGACATTTTATTTCCTTCGAAGGTTCGGTTTGCGACGGAATATTCTAGTTATTATAATAGAATACGAATCTAAAACGTCAAGTTGACATGTTTGCTTAGGTATCTGCTTTTGTTGTTATTAATTTTTTAAGTAATTTAATTACCGATCATTGGGTACTTGAAGAATATCATTATTCATTACGGTTTGTAAACGGATCTATATTTTATCTCTAACAGCAGATTTAAGGCTAATAAAATTAAATATATCACCCATGTATATGATAAATTAGATGGTTTATTTATTTTGTCGTCAATATAAACAGATGACTATTTATACAGGAATCTGCTGTATTTGAGATATTTGAGGCACGGATCATACAATTACACTCAGCCGTAATGCAATTAAAATATTAATTTAAAATTAAATATATCAGAAATTAAAACGTTAGTTTCAACTGAGCGTAATTCTAAAACGCGAACCTAACACATCGAAAATAATAAAAGCATAATAAAATTAAAACCTGATGCGAGACTTCATTGACAGCGTTAAATATATTGTTAAAAACGGCTATGAGGAGGTTTATGAGCAATATGTTGGCGATGAGCAGATAGACAGTCATTGCGATCGGGGTAATCCACCTTCCGGTGACGCACTTCCTGTCCGCAACATTCTTACCGCACTCCGGCGCAATCTCATTTGCGAACACCTCGCCGTACAACATGAAGTACGGTTGGAAGAACACCTACAAATAATTTTACCGTGACAGTAAACTAAAATAAAAGTAATACTAAGAAAAAGAAATTATAATGGAATCATACAGGCAAAATAAAATTTAATTAGAACGTTTTACAATTATTAAGGAACTGCCCACCATTTCTAAAAAAATCCAACCGATGTCATTGTGTTCAACAAATAGACGTTTATTTTTTGTACGTTTCCAGTAAACTAAATATATTTACTAAATATGTTGCGACAATTCTGATGCATCCTCAACACATCAGAATCTTCATTGTAAAATTTGAATTCAAAGTTTTCACTGACATTTATACTAATTATAAGTGCACGACACAGAATTTGTCAAGACGTGGCAGTAAAATACCTATCTAAAAGATCACAAAACATGCGTTAAATGCGATTGAATTAAAATTTATAAATAATTAACACATTATATGGGTCATTATAACGCAATTTACTTGAAGATATGTTGGATCTTCTTAAAAATATTGTTTTTAAATATAATGATGATTCGATAAAACGTAACAACTTTACTGAAACTCAAATCAGAGTAAAAATTAAAGAATATCTATCACAGGCTAACTAACTACTTACAATGACTAACGCTATACCTGTAAATAATACTGGCATAAATAAATATTTGAGGAACAAATAAATCTCACTACGATATACCCTCCCTAAAAACTACGCCCAACCTACAAAATCTCGCAACAGGCTACCATAATACAAAAAAATAGTAAATAAACAACATCGAAGCTACGACATCGATCTATGTAGGTTCTGTCGCAAACCTGATGCGACACCCCGTTGACTTCAATGAAGATGTTATTGAAGACCGCTATCAGAAGGTTAACGAGAAGAATGTTCGCAATGAGCAAGTATACGCTCATGACTAAGGGGGGTACCCAGTGGCCCACGCGACACTCCTCGTGGTCTGGCCCGCCGCAGGGCGGGGCCATTTGCTCAGCGAATACTTCGCCGTACAACATGAAGTAAGGTTGGAAGAATACCTGTAAATTGTTAGTGCTGATTCGTTTGGAAGAAGTAAATAAAATATTTTTTTAAAAGAATGATGGAAGAGAGTCTTTGGTGCTTTTAGCGAGCTTAGGACTAATTCATATATCACACAGTGAATCACGATAATTCTTCAACATGGCTATGCAGCCAGCCTTCTTTTACGAATCATTATAATTATACATATAAAATTATTTCAATACTTAATTTTTAAGTCTTTTTTATAGAGCATTTTAATTTTTATTGTATAGTTTTGAAAGAGATAAATAGTGATCACTTAATCTCTATTTAATGCAACCGTTAACAAAACAATATTTCTTCCTTCGTTTTGTATACAAATTTATATTTTTACGTTATTTGGAACATTCTCATAAAATATATTCCTATTGAACTGATTCCTATATACTGTATGGTGTCAACAAGTAAGTGTTTTATTTTAGTGCTATTTCTGCTCATTTTTGGTTTTATATATCTATTATATTTTATAATCCAGTTTCGGTTAGTTCAGTATAATCAACTTGATTATTTCCAGACATGAAGACAACAATTATTGTAAAATGAAATTCATTTAAAAGTGAATTACTTCTCTTATCAAATGCCAGCCTGCTTCCTCTTCTGGATACAATATCGCCTGCCTCGCCACCCCAAATGACATTAATACCACAAGCAATAGCACCACGAAATATATCATATTCTTAACCATCTTACCCATCATTGTGACTAGAGGTCCTGAAATCATAAATATCAACATTTTGGGTTACTTAGATATCACAAACGCGTCTTAGTACGAAAATCATTTATTACGAAGCCGTCAGTTGAATAAACATTAATAAACAAATGATAATTCGATACAGGAAAGATTTCGTAAAGCTATTAAAAGATGGGATTCTTACCTAAGTACTTATTTACGCCCAATATATTTAATATCCTTAAGTACCAATATATAATATCGACACAGTATATAACTCTACCGACGTCCATAGAACCGGCTCTTAACCTTAAGGTCATGCCAACAAGAAAAAATATAATAAACCCCGCGTCGTATGTATTCCACATATTCCACGCCCACACGCTGAACTTATGTCTGAAAGAGAAAATACAAATTTAAAAGCTACATCTATATAATTGTTATCAATTTAGTTGCGATAAGACGCTGCCATAAACAGACAGTCACTCCGCGGTTCGCAATATTACTTTTCTTCTTCGCAGTCTTCGGCATTACATAATATAGTCATACTGTGATCACGCATATCACACCTCCAAATAGTCTTACTGTGGCGGATATGCCCGAACTCAAAAAACTTAAATCTTCATTTACTTAAAGACATCTAAACGTTATTAAAATTACGACAGATAACATTTAGCATTTTTATAATTTGACGGCTTCTGTGGTTTCGGATCGGCACCAGACTTCCTCGCGTAAAATCGTAACTTGCTTAGTTTGGAAATGGACAATGTGGATTTTAAAAAAACTAGTCTTGATCAAAAATCACAAAAAAAACTCACCTAATAGCAACAGGTTCGGACGTAATAATTTCCCTTACTTTCTCACATAAGAATGTTAATATATAACATATCGAATAAATCTCCGGCGAAGAAGGCGTTGGTGCCATCTTAACTAATACTGTATATGTAAACATCAATAGGAACAATATGTAGGCCATCTGAAAACAGAAAATGCAGATATACTACAAGATTATTTGAAATATTGGTTACGTTATTACTTTGTGGCGAATAGAGCCTCCTTACCGCTGCCTATTGGCCGGCAGGCCAGATTTCATTTATATGGGATTTGACAACTGTCACTACATTACATAGAGAAACAAAAGTCGTCATAAAGGATATGTTATTTATATACATACAATAGGATATTTCTTCATTTGGTAATGTAAATACAAAATAGAAAATTATACATATTTATAATGCACGGGTTGTTTTACTCCTGCAATGACCCGTCAACTTAATTATTTGTGTTCTATTGAAAAATTTTATAGCCCCATAGATTTTCGTGCACATACTACGGTAATTAAGACAATAGCCTTTTTCATTTCTGTTTGTGGATAAACTGACGGTAAGTAGTTACCGTAACCCACATCTCTGATACCTGCACCACTAAGAGGACCGATGCGTTGCCTATATCGTTAGGACTTGAGAGTATCTATTTGCCCCCCTTTGGAAGAGCCTCATATTTTAGCGCTTTGGGAAAACGATTGAAAGTTTATATAATAACTTATATATGTACGGCAAACATGAAAAAGTTCCACGGTGGTAGACATGTAATAACTATCAAGCGTCAGGACGCTTCAACAATCGCGATGAAGTTCCAATAGTCGGCGGATGTTGTGGTAATAAAATATAGTAACAATAATACCAATTCAAACAGTTCATCACAGCACTTAGAACATCATATATCTCTTCTAAGGCTGAGAGTTCCTAGTCTGTAAGTCCGAGATTCTCGGCAATTCAAGAGAGCCAAGTGTTTATCCCTATTTCTAATTTCAATCAATGTTTTCTATATAGCAAAGTATCATTTACCCTCAATTGTAAGTTCGATTCAAAAATATACCTTGCAAATGAGTACAAATTATTGAAACAAAAAGTCTCATTGTTCGCCTTATATTCGTTAGACTTATGCGATAAACTCATCAACGAAACCAGGCATACCATAAAGCTGTTGTTTAAACAATAACGCACCTTCTCATCCCAGTCATACCATACATCACTGTCTGTTTGTGGCACTCGGTGCTAAATGATAATCGATATCTCGTTCGGCCAACATTTTTTTGGCTTTTGTTTACTTCCGCTTACGGTGCCTTATGAAAAATTGTGGGTGATATATCATGTGAAACAAGGAATTCGGAGTTTGTTTTGACAGATTATGATTGTAATATCTTTTTGCATACTTACTATGTTTAGATCTAAAGATGCATAACCCATACTGATCCTTATGGAAAACTTCTGTATTTTTTTATAATTAAGTAAGTAAATTGTAACATACTTGGTCGAGTACAGTACTTTATACTTGAATTGGCAATTATTTCTAACAAAAAAAAGTCTTATTGAAATTTGATTGGTTATTGGTTTACAAAGAATACAATTTAGTAGTTAAAAAGCAAGAGATACCCACTCACTCATATCATATAGGATAAAGGAGCTTTTCAGAGTTAGGCTTTTTTATGGATGATTGTCATTTGTCATTTTTCGCATTTTTTATTTAGCATCTTTATAGTTATTAAAGAATGTCTATACGTTTACATATATTACATTAACTAAAACACAAGACAAAAGTAACGTTATATATGCAAGAGATATCAAAAGATTATTTCTCTTTCCGCACCGCTCACTACCGGCTCGGCGTTGATCTTCACTGCCTTGACCTGCTACATGTTTGCAACGGTTCTCACGAACGTTTCTCTTACGCACCGTGGAAATTTAGAATGAGCTCCCAGCTGAGATTTTCCTACAACACAAAGATAAGGAGTCCTTCGAAGGTCTCATAAATTTCTTTAAGGCCGACTGCACGTTAGTAAAATCTTTCTGTTGTTGCAAATCTTCATAAGCGACGTCCAGTTTCAATCAGGTGGCCCGTCAACCTGTTGTATTTACGCAATTAAAAAATAAACAAATATAAACATTTTTACTCACCGAATCAGCCCAGAACTTAGTGATTGGTGCCGTGAAGAATTCGTAGATCTTCTTCCTCAGCCTCAAAGGCCTCATCCGTTTGTCCTCTGGCGCGTGATGCTCAGGTAGCTCCCTGTACGATGTCTCCCACCCAATTTTACCTACTTTCCCATTCTGGTCCACCCTGGTCTCGCATTCGGCCCCTGACCCAATCAACGCCTGTTTGAGTCCAGACAAAATGGTATAAACATTATAATGATATGTTCACACCGAAATGTGCGAGGCAATTCAAGCTTTTATTTCTTTATGTTTAAAGAAGAATATGTGATTATATAATTCTATGGATAATTCTTATACTTTAGTATCACTATGGTATGATCCGCGTCAAAATTTGCCGTTTGAAAAGTGTGAGGGCTTAGGTAAAGACGCTGTCAGCCGCACACTTGTACTTTTTAAACATAGCTTTTACCCTTTCTAGAAAAGATCTGTTAAACATTACTTTAAAACTCGAAGCATCCTTTAATCTGACACGGAACTGTGAAACATTTAGTCTCATAGTTTCAACATCGAAACTAATATAAAGACTGAACCAATTCTATTTTCTGGCTAACCACAATTAAGATAAATAAAAACTTGTTTCGAAATCGAGAAAATACATTCAAAAGTTGCAAGTCAAGTTGTAGTGAAGCATATCAGTTTGAAAATTATTAGAAACTGCTGCGAAGTGGTAAATATATGTAAGTGTTAAAATTTCAGACAGCATAGTATTTTCTACTCGAAGTGAGGATTGATAGTGATACGAACAATATCAAAGCTTGGGCTATAGTCATGACAATTCTACTAACGGTTAACTAATCTAAAACATGATTACCATCTTAATAGTAGTATCAGTGTCAATATTAAAGGTATTAAGACGGGCCTGTTTAAAATTGTTTAATTAATTATAATGATTGACGAGCAGATTTGTACAGAAAGACAAATAGATTTTAAAAATCATAAAATACATCTTTGTACAATTTTCAAATTATCATCAAAACAATAATATACCGAGACTTTAGGAATTAAGAATCCAATTTTCTGAAACACTCCCTATATGAATAAACATGAGAATTGTGTCTGAGCCTCTCATGTAATAGATCGTGTAACCGTTTCTAGAACCAAATGTCCCATATTATTCTTGATAACACCACATTAAGTATACTTGCTTGCTTAAGTCGAAAGAGTTAAAAGTATTAAGTTAACAGAATCGAAGAATCCAATACGCAGATGAAAATTCAGTTGAAGAACGTAACATCGGAACGATAGGGCGTGCTGCAGCAATCTTACCCGAGCATTACTGAATTTTATAGTATCGAAAAGTAAGTATGTATACTAGAAGGCAATGTATTCCTAGCGTTTTCGAATTCGTACTTTGTTTGTCAGCAGAGTTCTTTGTATTCTTTGCATATTGTGCGTTTATAAATAAGTTTAATAATGTCGCTATCGTTCCAAATATACGGTTTACTCCATTGCTTTTGTGATCAAAACTAGTTTCATAGAGTCAGACTATCTGGACGAATTATAATTTTAAATAGATATGTGCATATTTCTTTGTTAAGTAATAAATATAGCAGCGTATTGTACACTTTTCGTTACTTTATCTTTGGACACTTTATTAAACTGATTTTGATCACTGCATAACACAATAGCACGTTGTTAAGAAAATTGTTCTTGACAGTAAAGTAGAAGCTGCGCATAAACTTTTTGAAGGTAAGTTTAATAGCTACAATAAAGATAGCGCCACAACAAATAAAACGATCGTAACTAACTACTGTACAGACGTAAACTGATTTTTGTTCATTATATTACTCAAGACGTAAATGGCGCACCTTAGTCCTTAGTTTAATTAAATTTTATAAGCAACATTTACCGGGCAGAAAAAGAAACTATAAAAAAAATGAATTAGAAAATTCTCATTTGCTCGTCGGCTTCCAAGTTATTTATTGCTGACTTTAGAGATAAAAGTTTTTATTTTATTTTTGGGACTAAAAGCTAACAATGTTTACTAAAAAAAGAAAATATACATAAAAGAGCCACTTATAAGGCTGTAGAAATGGCTTTCAATATTAAAAAGAAACAAAGCACTTTGCTAAGACTTTGTTTATATAATCAAAGAGTCTAATAATTAATTGCGGCGTTGTTGGTTAACAAGAAGCTTCAATAATTCAACGTAGAAAACCTGTCCTTGAATAAACACACCTAACGTATCATCTAAATGTTTTATTTTTATAATCAAAAAAATTACAGTTCTAACACCTAACATCACGAGTCGTAAAAAAGTAATTACTTATTATCACATTTTTTATAGAGTAATTTTCAACATTATATTTAAAAATGTAGTCAACAAAGATACAACAAACAAATTACTGTAATCGCACACTTCACTACAGAATCAACAACGTAACGTTTCATACGTGCACAAGCTGAACGCAAGGTGGGCCATAAACTGGCGAAGTAGACTATAAAGTCGAGGGTGTAGACAGTAAAGGGGTGAATGGGGTTGAAGATACAAGTAAACGTCACGAAAGCCTACTGCCACGTAAAGCTTGAGACGGAACGCCGTAATACGTTGAGGATGCTGGAGTAATACGAACACAATGTATTGTTAAAGTTGATCTGAATTTGTTTGGGTGAAATGTTAAAGTTTCAATTTATGTCTTTATGCAAGCAATTTCTGTCTTTATGGCGTAGTTTTGTGTATGTGATAAGGTTGAGGATTGAATAACTAATAAGAAACAGCGAAGTATATAAAACTCTTCGTATGAAAACAATAAAGTATTATTAATCTTATATTTTCACAGGGAAATAATAAATCTTAACGAATTAACTTTTCTTTCAACATATTATTATTATAATCAAAACAATAGGTTTTTTTGGGAAGTATCTAATAAACCCTATATAAGTCATATATTATAATTATGTTATTGTCTACCCAAGGTAAGATTAAGGTATTTTTAAATACTTATATAAAATATGAAATAAGGTCGCAAGAATTGTATTTAGTAAAAGATTTGTTATAGACTTGTATAAAATTCATTGAACGAATATTTCCATGACAATATTAAGTGTCATTTTAGAGATAAGAGATTAATTAGATTATTCTATGGTAGTATTGTAAAAATGAAACTAAAAAAGGAAATATTCCAAACATAATTAATATATACAACGTATAAAACAAGTTTAATTTTCAAATTCTCTCCTGCCAGGTAAATCTCTACTAAAAATTACTCGTTTTTATATAAAACGTTAATAACATTGAATATATTGGTATTTACATATACTTATTGTATAAAACTAGATCCAACAAAAATTAAAGGAAACTTGTAAGTTTAGGCTTTAAATACTGTATAAATAAAATTAATTTTTTTTTACCCGATATACTTTTAGTCGAAGTAATGAGTTCTAGATATATATATGATTTAGCATTTTAAAAAGATACAGTTTATAATTATAAAGCAAACGAATAAAATTTACAATACACGGCAAAGGAAGAAGCACTCCAATCAGAAGTGAAGCCAACGAGATCAATAGATATTTCTGTTATAACAATGTACTTTGTGTTCGTATCACAATGTTTCCAGCAACAGGTAGTGCGGCGTCTACCTTGTCTGTTTTACTCGGTTGTCCCGGTGGGATTATCTTCTTGATAGAAAGAGTACGCCTTTTCACAACGCCGACCTATTTGTTTAACATAATCATTTTTATTCATAAGGCTTTCCCTTTAGGAAATTTGCTTTCATTTTCAAAATCATCTCCTATCAGTAAGAAATTTTACATGAAACATTAAATAATCCTTATTTTCACAAATTGTAATAATAATTCTCACTTTTTTCTGTCTTATTATGGGTAAAATCCATCGGGGAAAAAAATTTGAAAATTTAAATCAACCGTTTTAGGTATTTTCTTAGTTTACAAGAGACGAGATGAAATTTTAGCACTAACTATGTTGGATGCAATTTTCACGGCTCTATAGACATTTAAAGAAAGCACAAAATAATGAACATCCTTACGAGCGAATATGATAATTTTTAATTTTATATAATAATGTAATTGGAATCAGTTGTTATGCACACAGGTCTATCAGTTGCGTTATTTACTTCAATAATTTCAGAAAGAATCAAAAAGATCTTGAGATAATAATGGGTTACGTTTAAAACAGTACAACTCTTTGAATCTATAAGCAGAAACAAGCGGATCACAAAATTACCTCAGCATCGTTGGGGTCCTTCGTACTCCTATCGTCTTCTATGCTTTCGTTCTCGAGATGCTCTTCCTCCGTCTGCGGCATCAGCTGCAGTTCCTCCTTTGACTTGAACTCCAGTTGGAGAATGTACAGCGGACACAGCAGACTCAGAATTACCTTGAGACATGACGAAGCCATGGGGCATACGGAACGCTCCGGTGCTACGTACTATCTCATTTGACAAGCGGCATGCTATGATTCCACTAAGTAACGCCGATTTGCAAGTGAGATAGCCATGATGTGTCTGTCTATGAGTCGTATATGACAGAAATGTGTTTTCAAAGCGGAAAGTGGTGAAAGGCAAAATAATATCAGAATCCCTCTACTTAGAAAAGGAGGAATTACTAATATAGGAAAATAAAATAAACATCTAAGCGTATTAATTGCTATCTGAACGTTGTTACAGTATTGTCGTTAATTACAAATATGTAAAATGAAATACTGAATCGATTTTATTTAAATTAATATGAAGGTTTTGATGATATTGTTATAGGACAAAGAATGCATTGCTGTGAGAAAGAATATAACTAGGGATGACAAACATCCCGTAGAACAGTACATATTAGAAAAGAGAACATATAACTCTGAAAAGCTCTTAAATTTTACGTAACTAAATGACAGCAAAGGTTATTAAAACTAAAGGTAATAAAAATTGAAAATCTTACAAGTTTCTTTTCAACTTCATATTTAAATATGATATTAAAATTAAGCGTTTTACAGATAATACTTAGGTAAAATAAAAAAAAATTAAACACTAGTAACATCTGAGAAACTATTCATCGCTGCATTACTTTAAAGTATTAGAATTGTCATCCGTAGTATTATTCTTTTATTGTAATTAAAGATAAGATGTTATTGTAAGTATCTTCATAATTTACATTGGTAATTTGTTTGTTAATAATAATTTTCATGACAATCATATTTCCAAAAGTTCTTTAAAATAGAACGGCTTCAATAAGTTATCTACTGTAGTGTATAATAGACGGTAAATATCATATTTATTCTATTTTCGATGATTGTAATTATTTTTTAATTCCACGTTTCGCTTGAAAATACTTCTTGACGTGTAATAAAATGTTGTATTTATTTAAAACTTGCACAATCGGCGTCGAAAGGCGCATGCGGAAATTTAAAAAAAGAATACATTTGAAATAATCAAAGCGACTCATTGACACACAGACATCGAAACATGATAATCACATTACGGTCCATTGTCATTTTGTTATATAACTAAGTTAATATTCTAACATTTAGACGTTTCTACTGTCGTGCCCTTAGATTTTTGAAACGAGGGAGTGCGGTTAATAATTTCATCAAAGTGTAAAAATATTGCTTATACTTAATAAAAGTGAACTTTATGTTTATCAATAAGGTAAAATAGTATTGATATGTAATATTATTGTGATGGTGAAATTTAATTATCATCTTTTTAGGGTTCTGTAGCCGTTTTGTAAATAACAGAACATATGTATTTATGTTTGTCATTTTTAAAAGCTGCTTTAAGCACGATCTGCCGAGTTTTAAAGACATAGACATTTTCAATTAAATATTTGTTAGAGTTCCGTAGTCAAATAACAGACAAACATTTGCTTTTCGTCACTTATATGGAATTTGTCATTTATAAATGTATCGACACGTACTAGACCGATTTATTGAATCTACTACTGTTATTGTGTAACTCAAGCCATACGTATATGACGTATAATTTTCATTTTATGTTGAATGAATCTATTAATATACAAGATTTTTATTACAAAGCTATTATTACCTGCCATAGTTATCTAAAGTGATGTAGATGACGACTGTGTGTAATAAGATCATGTATGCATTAACTTCAATGTCTATAAATATTGATAAGAGCGAATGAATGAATCAGAGAGTGTAAAGTGGGTAGATAATAGTGGATGTAGAACACGTGCAGCATAATCAATGATTAATCCTGAAGATAACGATTCTCAAACAACTCAATACAATGTCCAAATGCAAAGTGGATTTCAGATAAAGTCGAATGATACTAAAGCTCCCTCGAGTCTTCAAATCTTAGATAGTGCTAATAAATTTGTGCATTAATTAGGTAGAAAAAATAAAGGAGAAAGAAATTTATTTAAATAATATTTAAGATTTACCTTCAAATTCGTGTTCTTTCTTGTTCTCAGGCCTCCCATCCATAGATCTGCTAGTATTATTTGCGAGCATGGATGCGCTAGTAAAGCTCTATGGTTAGCTGTTACTGCTAGACTAAGGCAAGTTTGTCCTGACCAATTTTGTAGTTCGCAGGTCAATAACTGTTGAGCCTGGTCGTCGTCTTGACGGTAGCAGTAGTCTAATAGTTCCAGGGCTAGAATAAAATGTTTTTATGAGTATGAATTTTCTAAATAAACGTCGACCTATACGAGACAGAGTGAAATCGTGAAAAAAGTTTAACGTTTTAACCGGCTTTCATGAAACTATTTTTTTTTATAGCTTGAGTTCAGCAGACAGGCAGACGGTCCACCTGATGGAAAGCGGTTACCATTGCCTATGGATATTTGCAACACCAAAGGTCCTACAAATGCGCTGCTGCTCTCTAAAAGGAGACTGGCACGTGGCCGCTAATGCCGGAACACAACTCAAGGTTGTTATGGCGGTATACTCTAGACCAGGGGTGGTAGCCATCCAGTCGAGAAAATGCCCTACCACCTGGCTGTGGGTTCTTTTGTCGCCTTTTACGACAGGCCGCCCGGCCGCAGGAAATTGTATTCTTTCTCCGTTCCTGCACGGATAAATTTATAAGTTTGCGATGAGCTTCTTATCTATAACATACATTGTTGCATTTATATACTAGGTGGTGTTAGTAGATGTATTAGTTCAAATGTCTGCAAAACTATGTAGCTATTTAAATTAGGCTATGACGAAAACGAGCGAACAGGCAGTTTAGAACCGCTTAGCCTTCGGAAACACTTTGCGTCCCTCTGCGTATTCTAAAGCTTGTACAACGGGGAGTGTTCCAAGGAATTGTTTGATCTGATGCCAACGCCTCACTTTTACAACCGCACTGCTCGCCAGCGACGGAATGTTCACCCCCATTTTCTTGAGCTCCCAGACCCAGCTACGGTACGGTTCTTTAGAACATTCATTACGCGTACAACAATGATCTCGAGGGAACTTCCCGCCACGGTTTTCCCTTTGCGCTACGACATGGGTTTTTTAAGAAGGGCATTATAAAATTTCATAAAGGTAGGCAACGCGTTGGCGACACCCTTGGTATTGCAAATATCCTTAGTCGGCGGTAACTACTTTCCATCAGGTGGCCCGTCTGCCAGAAGAACGGCCTAGTCATGTAATATCAAGGACTCTAAAGTTATGTTTCATACTAGACCATTGTCATTCCTACTATACTTTTTCTTTACCCATAGGTACATTCTATAAGACCTGTTATGTGGTTTAGTATTCTGTAGCTGAATAAGCTCGACATTCCTCACCTCTGCGGATCCCTTGGTCGTAGGTGGTCTGCCAAACACGTGGCCAGTTTTATACGTGCTGTATTAAGTAACAGATAAGTGGAAAAGTTGTCCTTTATGATAATTGTCACGTTAAACAATTTTATAACCCATCTATATTGAGAGTAATTTGAAGTTTTCTGAGAAATGTTTTACGACTAACTTTAATACTACCAAATTGTTGAAGTTCAGGGGTAATAGATGAAACCAGAGTAACGTAAGTACTTAACCTGCTCTTTGAAAGCGAATAAATAATCCTGAGCTCGAAATTTCTGAAACTGTTTTGACAGAACGCGGTTCTACCCTCGATTCGTAGATTATGTTTGATACCAAATTCTATTATATCATACCCATGTATTCGAGCGTATTTATTTAGTACTTTCTGAATGTAGCAACAAGTTGCATTACGATGCTTTCAGCCATTTATTCCTTAACAGATAACAGTTTCTTTTTTAAATGAATAAAAATGAAAACGAAAGTATTTATTTCAAAATGGAATCTTACAGATTAATTATTGAAAGTCATAAATCTACCACCGCTTTCAAAGGAATTTTAGTTATTGTTAAAGGAGAAGAAGCGGCGCAAGAAACTCTCCAGCAACACGTATAGATACTTCATAATTATTATAATCGTCTTTTTAATATTGTTTATAATACAAGGTTTAAATATATATAAGGAAAAAAAAATATTGGACTCATTCATTACTATGGATTATATATTAAGTATTGGATTTATGCTATTTTAATGAATGTATCGTCTCTTTAAATAGCTTAACGCGTTCCTAAGTGGTTTACATAAAATATATACTATAGTAGAAGTAGATTTAATTTTACTTATATTATGTCTTTCAACGAACATTCTGTAGCAGATTGTTCTTTAAATAAAGTTGTTTGATATTGAAATTTTAATACCAATTAAAGAACAAAACAACACAAACAGAAACTTATGTACGATCTTAAAAATATTCATCCTTAAGACATAGTTTAAAAGATCTATTAAATTTAAAAATAAGCTTTCTACTTTGCCAATTTATTTGCCACTTCTCTACACATCACATAAACTATAACGAAACGCAATTAGTCTTTATGACTCCTTAAACCGACTCTTTAGATATGTAATCTAATCAAAAAACTATTAACAAAGACGACTAGTGACGTTGTTTGCTGTTCTTTATAAGATTGTTGTGCTTACCTCTAGGCGGAATACTGAATGAATGAACACACTTTACTGTTAATTTGAAATGAAAACTAGTTTCATGAATATTAGACTTTCCTACGTCTTAACGGTTTTAAGCGCGGAATTTTATTTGATGTCTATTTCAACGTTTCTGATCGTGATCACGAAAATAAAATTTCGCGTTTAAAACCCTTAAAACGTATTTCTGATTGTGTGTACTAGTCGCGAAAACTTAATAAAATACTAGACTTTATTAGATTTTAATAATGCTATTCGTGTTGCGTTCGGTATAACTCCAATGTTATACCATTCTAATAATTATGGCAACCCATTGGTAGCACTCCTGGTGTTGCAAATATCCATAGGCGACGGTAGCAGCTTTCCATCAGCTGTCTCTCTGCTGTACTCTATAAAAAAATATCTTATTTTAGCAATAATAATTAAATTCTTAATTAATAATTGACCTTTATTTTCAAACTCCTTCCCATAATGCCTCAACTCCTCATACACCTCAGTCTCCATGTCGTCCTCTGCAGCTTCGTGTGCCATCGCCTTGTAAAGTTTGCACGCCACGAGTGACTTAGCTAACGCCTCTTCGCCGTGCGTCCACATCAGTAAAGCCATTTGATGCCTCTTTGTTAGAACTGCCCACATCTGTATACAAAGTAATATAGTAGGTAATAAACAGGCTAATATGTGTCAGTTCATTGACGGCGAAGGGTTCCATGTTGGTAAGGAATTTGAAATGTTTTTCAACGGTTGGAGCGTAATCAGTGTAATAATATGTAGTTTTATGTACGTTTCTTTCGTCATAAAGTGCAATCGCAGAAGGAATCAGCCAGACAGTCAATAACCAATCGTCAGTGCAGCAACACATGGTGGTACGTTCACATGTAATACCCAATAACAAATTCTAGTCACCAATGTCTACATATAGAGGTTGGCAACACAGATGCTTGACTAATGAGTTGCCAAACTCAATTTAATGTTTACTCTAACTGAAACCAGTGGTGTAATTTTAAAACCTATCAATAATGTTTCTTTAAAAATAACTATTTGTGCATTGATTGTTTTGATTGCTGACATGTTGTGCTTGTCAAAACTTGGATCACTCCCAATGAGCTAAATAAATATTTTAAATAGCTAGTCGTTAAAATCATCTTTTTTTACTTTACTGTAAAATTTCTTACTAATAGCTTGCTTGGGTTTTATTATTTGTAGTCGAAGTATAAACTTCAAACATTAAGAGAATTAATGCCCTGTGGTCAACTCCTTCTTCGACCCACCTCTTGACATGGGTCCTTGTGAGCGCTGCGTGATACAAAATGATGATGTTATAAAGAAGTTTTCGCGGCGACCATAACGACCGTGGTCGCTATGCGGAACAGCTGAAGGAGTATTTTGGACGTTGTGAGTTACAAGAGGAACTCGCTCTTAATGAACCATAAACTGTGTTCTGCACAATGACGTGTAGAAACTTCAAAGACGCATTTATGTTTTGCACGCACTAATACTATACAAATAATACTAACTTACCAAAAGCTCGTTGAAAGGATAATCAAATAGTGCCATTTCACTTGTGACCGGCATGAAGCCGGTTATAAGAGACAGCCCGCCAGCGGTGTGTCTCGTGAAGGAAGCGCTATTCCTATGTACGTTGACGCTCTTGTTCATCACTTTAGCATAGATCGGACGGAACTTTCGTCTTGTGTAGTAACATCTGGAATTTTATTACATATTGACATCGTAACTTTTGGAAATAGTTTACTTTTAAGAATCAGTGGTGTAATAGATGTATTGAATTTATTTTCAAATACTTTTTGCACTATGATCTCGTCAAAATTTTCGTCTATCATATAATTTTGCTAATGTCTCTTGTAAAGTATGATAGTCAATTATAATGTGAAGTTAAAACAATAAAGTCGAATTAAGTTCAGGGGTTTTTAAAGCACATTTTATATATTATATATACCCCATACCGTAAGATTGACATGGGGAGCTTTAAGAGTATTTAACGTTTTGGTGTACAATATTCTTACATATGATTAAAATATATATACAATATTTGCCCCACTTTAATTTCGCCCAACTAAAGCCCATATTACTTTAGTTGTGTAAATTGTTCTGTTTATTATTTAAGCGGGAATTTCAAGCGTGGTTGCCAGGCTAGACTTTCATACATTACAGTATACTAATATAGTATACTCTTCTCTCTCTGACTATACTAATGTGTATATATGTCTATCTCCCTCCCCCAACACCGAGTACGCGCGAAATGCAGCGGCGTCGGCGCGGCTTCAACACTTCTCTACGAACCATGGGACTCACTTCTGAACATACATATACCTATATACAAAACAATATCAAAGGCCGGCCCAGTGAACTATTCGACTTGTTTTTATGTGATTGTGTAAAGTGCTAGCGGACGTAAATGTTCTACGTGCTATGTAAGTTATAAGTGTTCATATTTATTACTTTTTGAATACACAACAACGGACGCGCAAAGTTGAACTATTTGCTAACCAGCGGTTATTCAGATGCCCAGATACATTCCTAAAGTATTCTTTGGAAATCCGGGCACTTACACATTCGCTATTGAAACTTACCTATATGCACCTCCAATTAACTTGTTGATCACTAATCCGATATCGTGCAATGTATATACGTATCCTCTGGGCAGATGCGGTCGTACATCCCTCAAGATGTACCTCAATGTGTTGCTTGGACCACTTTTGGTGTTATAGAGTTCTTCAAGGCGAGGTATTGTTAGGAACTTCCGCATAGACACGCCGTTTTCAAGGAGAAGTTTCACGAAGTCTATTCGGTCGTGTTCTAGTGCTTGCATCATCGCTTCATCTAGGGCTCCTGCGAAAAAAAAACAATCAATGGATATGCAAATAAGCAGACCTTTACCGCCTCTTTGCGAAACCTATGCAGATACGTATAATTGAAGTGTCTGTTTGTAATGTCAAAATAACAGTTTTTTACTAAATCTTTATGAAAATATATACGGTACTTATATCAAAGAGTTACCTTTCTCTCTTTCTCTACTCTCTGATTTTAATGTTATAGAGCTACCAAAATACTTTGAAAGAAATTTGGTATGAATAAATAAATAATCCACAAACAAATACAGATATATGTAAAAAAAAACAACTGGAACACATATAAACGATAGCGAAAACGATGTATTTATTCGATTTCTTGTCTGTTTGTTCGGGATTCACGTAAAAACTACTGGGCCGATTTCGATGCGGTTTCCGCTGATCGACAGCAAATTCTTAGACTTAAAATCTGCGCTACTATATATCCTGCGAATCCAGTGGGATTTTTTTTAAGAATGACATAAAATGGCCAGATTAGATCGATAGCAAATTTTATGTAATAAATGTGTGAATTTTTTTATCTCAGAGATCCTGCGGGAATTTACCCGGGAGCGCTTTGAAGTAGTTTGTGTGTATAAAAAAAATGTTTATTCCGGTAGAGTTGTCACTAAAACGATAGCTACATTATTTTCTAAATGCCACGATACTTTTGTATATATATCTTTAAGTAGACTAAAAATTAAACTTCATGAAATATTGAGTGATTAACCTTCTGATTTTCTTTATTTTTCGATTTTTGAAACTTAATGTTGTGTAACGCCCATTCTCATTGTTCCAAGCACTTTATAATTTTATATTTCTATAACCAATTTTAAGGCACTGTTAGATTACAAAAAATAATTTAATGTAACTTATAAACAATATTTAAATGTACTGTTTGATGCCAAAATAAATGAAAAAAAAAATGTAGATGTATGTCCCCAATATGAATAAACCTACGTAAACATTAGTTCCGTGCGAACGAAGTCACGTTCATAGCTAGTGTTAGATAAATTTAGCTAAAACGTTAGTTTTGTTTTTAATTAATTAGAATTAAAGAACTGTTGATGGAATTTTGCCAATAGCGGTAATTTTGATTAAACACCAACGTGATCAATTTAGATTAATTATTTTAGTACATCGGGAGCCGATAATTGATTTTGCTACATTTAACTTTTAATACTGAGATATCTTATGAGCTTGCTCATTTTCTTTTTCCATCATATCAAATCTATAGTATTGATTTATGCTATTTTTAGATGGAACTTAATGGGCGATGTTTTACTGTGCAGCCTTATTCTCAAAATATAGATATGTATATGAGTTTTATTAAAAATTTACGTTAGAGTTGGATATTGATAAAACTACCAATATCCAACAAGAATTTTTATCCGGAAAGTTTAAAACTTATTCATAAGATAATTATAGCTTTCGAGTTGTTACAAGAACTGTGTTGTTTCATGTCAGTCAAAGCCCTATGGAAATTAAAAACTTATTCGTAAGATAATTATGAGTTTCGAGTTGCTCTAAGAATTGTGTTGTTAAGTGTCAGTCAAAGCCCAACGAAAAAATAAAACTTATTTGTAAAATATTTATGAGTTTCGAGTTGCTACAAGAAGTATGGTGTTTAGTGTCAGTTAAAGCCCTACAATATAGTTGAGGCTTGGGTAGGGACAGCAATATACTAAATCCTCTTTAGCCTAGTGCTTATTAAATTAAAGGTTATTTTAACAATTGAAAATTGATAGTTAAAGAACTACAAATTGCGTAGCCATATTTAAAAAGGGGAAAGTAAAATACCGTATATGAGTACGTACGTACGGCAACCCCCACCATGCAAACCGGCAGATTAATATTTCTCCGTTATCAGAAACGCATGGGATGCATACATTATTAGGTAATATCTGAAGCGCTCAAGTATTTTGGTAT
Source organism: Dendrolimus houi (assembly GCA_039645545.1). Classification (NCBI taxonomy): domain Eukaryota; kingdom Metazoa; phylum Arthropoda; class Insecta; order Lepidoptera; family Lasiocampidae; genus Dendrolimus; species Dendrolimus houi. The sequence goes on from CM077134.1 coordinate 16,311,218, forward strand.
GATTCTTTTTTTTACAGTTTTGAAAACCTGTACACGCTCCCCCCAGCAGTGAGAGGGCGGCATATATCATATATAATATTAGCCCATAAATGTCCCACTGCTGGGACTCGGACCTCCCATTATAGGAGGAACGGACAGTATACCCGCCACGCTTGTCCAAGGCGGCTTGGCAGGTTTGGCACATCGGTTATCTCGATGTGCAGGTTGCGATCACGATGTTTTTCCTTCACCGTTGTTAGCACGTGGTAATTGTAACAATATGCACATTAGGTCGAAAAACTGCCTAAGTGGTGTGTTTCGGCCAGAATCGAACCCGCGCCTTTTGAGTTTGGGACGCGTGCGCTAGCCATTACGCTACCACGACTTCATACACACATACATCATAGAACCTTTTTTTATTATTAGCATCTAATCTTCACAATCCAAAAGGTCCCCGCAACGCCCGATAAAGTTCACATTTAGCCTTTTGGGCTCCCCTACTATTAGGTATACTTTTATGTAGGCACAACGATATTTTTGCTAAATATACAATATATTGTAACACTCGGAGAAAGGTAGCTTTCATCACCAAAATATATGTATTTTTAGACGACATGAGTAGAATTATGTTATAAATACGGTAACTTAAGAGGTATCCTACGAATAACAAGGGAAAGCTTTTACTGCATCTTATGTTTTTATAGACAAAGTATGACAGTTGTTTTGACATTATATTAAATTAAATTCTGTTTCGATTTCTGTACGTATATTTTGTGATTTCACAGCTTTTATATGGTTTTAGATTTATAGAGATAACTTTATGTTATTTATGTTAGATATAAGGCGAGTGATATGGGTGGTTTTTAATAATAATAGGTTGGGGAAAAAGTCTTTTCGCATACAGTATGTATGAACTTGTAATAAGATCTCTTTGGTTATACCATTTGTATCTGGCTGGTTTTGGTATCATTAAAAAGTTTTAATTTTAAAGAAGACAATTCCAAATTCAAATTAGGAAAATGTGTGATTTTCATTTGTTTTTCTTATTGTTAAAATGAGTGAATCTAATGAAGAAATTCGATACATTTTAAAATTTTACTCCAAAAAAGGTAAATATGCAACACAAGCCGCGAAAAAAGTTTGTGATGTTTATGGACCTAAAGCAGTATCTGTGAGAGTAGCGCAAATTTGGTTTAAGCGATTTCAATCCGGAAGTTTTGATATCAAAGATGCACGTCGCTCTGGTCGCCCTGTTACGACGGACAAAATTGATGCCATTTTTGAAAAAGTGGAGCAAGATCGGCATATTAGTAGTTACGATGTAGCTAGAGAACTGGGAATTGGCCACAAAACGGTTTTGGCGCATTTGAAAAAAGCTAGGTACACAAAAAAGCTCGATATTTGGGTGCCTCATGAGCTCACTGAAAGAAACCTAATGAACCGTGTACTCATTTGTGATTCTTTATTACGACGTAATGGAACCGAACCATTTTTGAAGAAGCTGATAACTGGTGATGAAAAATGGGGATCACGTACGACAAGAACGTGCGAAAAAGACCGTGGTCAAAGGCCGGTCAGGCTTCACAGACTGTGGCGAAACCCGGGTTAACTCGCAACAAGGTGATACTGTGTGTATGGTGGGATTGGAAGTGCATTATTCATTATGAGCTGTTACCGCCAGGCAGGACCATCGATTCTGAACTGTACTGCGAACAACTGATGAGATTAAAGCAAAAAGTTGAGAGAAAGAGGCCGGAATTAATCAACAGAAGGGGTGTGGTTTTTCACCATGATAACGCTAGACCTCACACATCTTTAGCCACTCACCAAAAATTACGAGAGTTTGGCTGGGAGGTGTTAATGCATCCGCCGTATAGTCCTGACCTTGCACCTTCAGATTTTCACCTGTTTCGGTCTCTGGAGAATTGCTTAGGCAGTGTCAGGTTAACATCACGAGAGGACTGCCAAAACCACTTGTCGCAGTTTTTTGATCAGAAGCCCCAAAATTTTTATAGCAGTGGGATCACGTTCCTACCTACAAGATGGCAAAAAGTTATCCAACAAAATGGCACCTACATACTTTAGTCAAATGTAAATAAACTTTATAAAAAAACCTTTTGATTTTTTATATAAAATGCGAAGAAACTTTTTCCCCAACCTAATATAATGTTATGATGTAATGAGGTTTTATGTAATGAAGAAGTTGCGTTAATCGCAAACGTACAGAATCTACGTGTTTCTACGAATTTAGTGACGTATAATATTTATAATATCGAGCATACCGATATTAAAGTAATATTAATACGTAATTGAAAAGCTCTGTACCCCATTTCGAGCGTATTGAGCGCAGGGAGGTGTGTGAGTAGTGCAGAAAGCTAAAGTTATATATCTATTTATATGCATGCTGGAACGCAGAAAGAATACTAAATCCTGTGGCCGATATCCTTTAACGATACGATCATACTTTGCACATAAATAGAATAGGAGTACTTATTTCTAAGTTTTTCTATATAATAATTTAATATCAGTCTATAAATGTCCCACTGCTGGGCTCGGGCCTCCCATTATAGGGGAACGGACAGTATACCCCACACGCTTGTCTAAGGCGGCTTGGCATGTTTGACAAATCAGTTATCTCGATGTGCAGGTTGCATCACGATGTTTTCCTTCACCGTTGCTAGCACGTGGTAATTATAACAATATGCACATTAGATTAGAAAACTGACTTACCCCCGGTTTCTATATTTTGTTGGTCTGTAATAGTAACTGATTTATTTTGAAGCTACCAATAACCGATGGTTGAGAGGTCTAAACGAGCGTTTCACAAGGTCATTGACAATTAGTAATACTGTCGGTTATCAGTAACTAATTCCCTCCCAAGCGTTTTGCTAACGCAACATAGTTGTGGTCGTAGTACACGCAACTTAATTCAATGAATTGAGGTTTAGTACAAAATAAATACATTTTCTAAAGAAGAGATCTTTTGGGATATACGATTGTCATTAAAAATCAAGATTTCAATCAATCTGCTTTAAAAATACTTACAATTACAGAGCCATTTTATATGAATGTTGCATGAACAAAACGCAGTAATGTAAACAACATATAAACTTTTTAAATAATGATTGTTCCAATGTCATTATATTTGTTGTAAAGAAAAAAGAGTGTTGTCACAAGAAACAGTGCTGTCAATTCAGAAATGTTTCGCTAGTTATAGGGATTTGTGGTTTTTGATCGCAATTTTTTTTAAATAAGTTAAACAACGGTTCTCATGGTACCAGAGTCAAATGACGGAAACTTTGTGGGAACCTTGTCCGATTTTTGTTTTCATTCAATTGTTTTAGGGAACTTATTGTAATGCTACTGCTTCTTTTGGGATAATGTTATAGTTATTGACCGTTTCACACAGAGACGTAACGATGGATTTAATGTGTTATTTGAAGCGATGTTGTTATTTATTGTTAATGACAATAAATATTGACAGTTAGTACGTACTTAATACGTTATCTATCAATTATGTTATATTCATTGACAGTGTTATTTTTAACGCTATATTTAAGACGCATTAGGTCACAATCGATAACTATAACGTAATCGCAGGTGAAGCTCAAGAATAACAAAAAATGTAGTCTAATTAATAACTTTCGAACCGTTGACCTTATTATTAGAAAGGTGGCATTGACCATATAAGTTTTATCTGTGCTGGCAACAACTGAGAACTTTGTTGTTGTTTTAAATATTTGTCCGCGAAAATTATGAAAATGATTAAAATGACGAAGATAACCAAAGTGATTAAAATAACGAAAATTATGAAAATAACCAAACTGACGAAAATGACCAAAACGACCAAACTGACAAAAATGAGATCACAAAAAACAAAACCTGTCCTACTTTCTGGGATAACCTTTACATAAATCTATCCCAAACTCTTTTCCCGAATGAAAAGTATCCTATGTCCGTCCTACATAATGAACTTACATATATACCAAGTTACAGCCAAATCGGTCCAATAGTTTTCCGTTAAAGCATTACAGGCAAACAGAAAAATATACCTTTATACGGAAATATGCCATTTTTCGGGATAAAAGTATTCCATGTTCATCCTCGGCATCAAAAAAAGTATATATACTGAGTTACAACCAAATCGGTTTAGTAGTTTTTCCGTGAAAGGGTAACAGACAGACAGACAAAGTTATTTTCGCATTTATAATAATAATAGAGATAAATAGTAAAGCAATACTTGAATTAGAATTAGAACTATTAAAGATAAAAATATTCAATTTGAAGATATAAATAAGAATTAAATCCAAGCCAAAATAAGAAGTAAAAAAAATGAGTTTAATTTAATTAAATCATGTATTAATAACGACAAAAAACCCGGCAACCGACCGAAATCGAGTGGTAATAAAATTTCTATGGATAGTAGTGTTGACAATCAGCGTTTATAATATAGAAACATTTCATCTGTCGTTTCCATACAAAATGTCTACCGATCGGTTAGAAAATCCCCCTCCCATCGGTAGCTGGTACTTTCATGAGTAACTAGCTACGAACAGTTCATTATAGAAACATCAGTAGAGTTACCAGGCGGTAACGTTGTAACAGTCGGTATCAAAAACGAATCGTTTTTGCAATATTGAAAACCGGGCGGGCATAAGTGGTGCATGCGTTCTGGCCAGGATCGAACCCGAGTCCTTTGAGTTCGGGACGCGTGCGCTAGCCATTACGTTACCACGACTGTTTTTCTATAATGGTCTAAAATTATTATATTATAAAAGTGTAATGTTTTGTTTATTATATTTTTTGTGTTTGTCTGTTTGTTCGTGATTCACGCAAAAACTATTGAACTGATTTCGATACGTTTTCGTTGACCAACAGAAAATTCCCGGACTTAAAATTTGCGGTACTTGTGATCCCGGGAATTCTGCGGGAATTTTCTTGGGAGCTGTATAAAGTGGCAGCTCGAAAAATCTGATTTCGATGCAATATTTTCACTGATTTAAATTCTCTGTATAAAACAACTGTGATCTTTGCTACCCATCCAACGTGGATAAAGTCGCGGGCGAACTCTAGTACCTAATATCTTTGTATATAATTAAGAGTGCTACTTTAAATCAAATCAGTTCCGTCGAGCCTAGCTCATAATACAACATCGGGCTTATTTAATGAGCCGTGTCGATGCGTTTGCCATACGCAAACACTGGGCCGACATAGGTACATACACCCTGTCAACAGCGTCCGAGCTATTCGGTGTTGTTTGAACAGCGCGTGTTTGCACGAGCTGCCCCTTTCAGGGCACCATTTAATTACTTGCTTATGACTTGTTGATCAATCAACGAGACTTGCCCTTTTCCTTTTTAAGGTTCCGTAACTAACTTTTGTCTGACACGGAACCCTTTTGGAATCTTCTAGAATCCTGACGTGGTAGATTTTTAAATATTTTTTCATGGCATGAGTTCAGCAGACAGGCAGACGGCCCACCGGATGTAAAGCCGTTAGCATTGCCTATGGACATTTGTAACACCAAAGATGGTATCAATGTACTGCTTCTCTCTAAAGGGAGACTGGAACCTGGCCACCTAATGCCGGAACACAACTCAAGGTTGTTATGGCGGCATAATCAAGACCAGGGGCACCAGCCATCCAGACGGGCAAGTACCCTACCGCCTGCCTGTGGGTTGTTTTGTCACCTCTTACTACAGGCCGCCCGGCCGCAGTAAATATTATTCTTTCTCTGTTCCTGCACGGAAAGGTCGTTATAGTTGTTAACAGGCCACTTTAAACGGATTTTTTTTAAAGATTTAGGGTTTATATAATAATCTGATTACGGCCATGATGCGTGCTGGAGATTTACCCAGCAGACAATGAGAAATTAAGAAAACGAGACTTTGGAAAACAACTCATATTACATTAATTAGGCACATATATACAACTAGCTTCTGCCAGTTACTTCGTCCGCCTGGTGCGGTTTTTTAACTATCCCACGGGAACTCTTTAATTTTTCGGGATCAAAAGTATCCTATATGTTGACCAGGGATATAAGCTACCACCACACAAAATTTCATTTAAATCGTTCCAGTCGTTTCGGAGATTAGCCGGTACAAACAGACAGACAAACAGAGAAACAAAAGATTTAAAAAATCTAAATTACTTCTATTTCACTTCTTACATCCCCCTGACTCGGTTTTTAGCATTTTTTTCATTGTACAGAAATTTGACCTCTACAATTTTATTATATGTACTACAATTTTATTATATGTATAGATAATATTTCCACATACTGAATCGTATAGCTCACTTACCCGGCGGCCATTCTTGTCCGTAGACGAATATTTCTGATCTTGCGATGTCAACCCGATTCCAGGTCAACGCCAACGAGAGCTGTTCACTCGGAGTCAGATGTTGGGCTCTGAACAGCGCTGTAAGGATCACTTGATCAAGCTCTTGGATCTCACCGCCTTCCGCACGCTCTTGAATTCGGAACACTGTTATCTGGGAAAGGATTATATGATTAAGTTCAAAGAATATCTGCGTGAAACGTTTGGCCTTATGCTAAAGGAACGTACCCAAACTATATGACCCGTTCAGGGGAGATGGAGGTTTTCAAAATACCACGCTTGGTCACAGGAGGGGTTAGGTTTTCGTCACGTAGTCAATATCCTTTAAGGATTTCTCGCGCTTTATCGAGCTATATTCAAACATGGCGCGCAGCGTATAGTGCTTTTTAAACGGCTAATGAGCCAAAGTATTGTTTAACTTTCTGTTTGCAAAAAATAATTTAAAACTATATTTACAAATTACTACGTGAAAACTAAAAGGAGAGAGTGAGTCATTTCTCTCTCTGCTCTGGGTGAAATGCTCCAAGAAAGCTTTGGGAACCATTAGGATGCAATATAATAATGCATATCGTATCCTAATAGAACTGACTCAATTCTGTAGTGCTTCAGGCATGTTCACCGAACAGAGGATTGCAGATTTCTTTGCGATAAGGGGATCACGCATCGCGGGTCTCTGGGCTCGCCTCCGTGCTTCGGGCAATGGGATTCTCCGCATGGTTTCAGATGCCCTTGACAACCCTATTTTTAGGAGCTGGCATTCTGTGCACCGTAATTGAAATTTTAATACACATGTAAATTGAAATGACATGAATTTTATTTTAATTTAATTTAATAGCTTTTAATTTTTAAATTTTGTGTTGTAATTTTATATGGGTATTATTTCATATACTACGGGTGGTCATCAAAGGGCAGGGTTGTAAAAATTGCGTAAAAAAATGGTCATGTAGGTAGTATGGGTACGGTCCTTAATCGTGTTTTGTGCGATCAATTAGAGTTCCGAAACCCTATTACGCACTCCGTTTACCCCATTTTCTTTATTCCAGTCCCATATGCCTGCCCTTTTATCCCTCTTGTCTGAGCCATCTCTCTCATCCCCGATATTCCGTCCTAATGGTTGGCAACGCGTTGGCTTAACCCCCGGTGTTGCAAATGTCTATAGGCGATGGTAACTACTTTCCTAGAGCTATACCGTCTGCCAGTTTGCTAGCTTCGAGATAAAAAATGTTTCTTTTATTTTTTTTATTGCATGAGTTCAGCTGATGGAAAGTGGTTACCGTCGCTTATGGACATTCGCAACACCAAAAGGTGCTACAAATGTGCTGCCGCTTTCTTAAGGGAGACTGGAACCTGGCCACTAATGCCGAAACACAACTCAAGGTTGTTATGGCGGCATACTCTAGACCAGTGGGTGCCAAACTTATTTGTATACTGCCCACTTTGAAAATAAATTCTTTTCTAGAGCCCCCATTTTTTCACCTACTTAAAAACTACTATAACGTCAAAATAAATTAATTGATTATTGTGAGCTATATTAGCGGAGATTAAACATTCATTCTAAACGAGACTTTTACTATAGCCCGCAAGAGTTAACTTGAGACCTAAGCACAGTAGGTAGTACACAACGGCGATGAGGTCTCAAGTCTCTTACCGCCCTTTAGGCCTGCAGCGCCCACAATGGGCGTTATCGCCCACTTTGGGAAAGGATGCTCTAGACGAAGGGTGATAGCCATCCAGACGGGCAAATACCCTACCACCTAGCTGTGGGTTGTTTTGTCACCTCTTACAACAGGCCGCCCGGCCGCAAGAAATTGTATTCTTTCTCCGTACCTGCACGGATAAAAAAAGTAAGTACTAATCATATTTGTTATAAAGCCTGATTTACATTTGCATTAGGTAAGTAGTTAGCTAACTTAGGAAACTGGTGAGTTAATTTCTTAATTTACCTATTGCCGGTTAGACATTTACTTATGGCCGCTTCCTATATCTTACCGATCGTTCATTTGCCTTACTATCGGTTAAAATTTTACATAAGCTCCATAAAAGTAATGTCAAAATTTAACTGTTAGTAAGACAAGTGAATGAATAGTAAGATATAGGAGCCGGCCATTAATCAACAACTTATTAAGTGGAAAATTTCTGTCCAAAGATAACTCAGTTTCGCAAGTTAACTAATGCACATAAATCATACTTAACTCTAAATTTAGACGATTCCAATAAATCGGAAGAATAATAATGGAATCGAATCGGTGTGGTTCAGTTCTAATCTATAAAATATTCTAAATATGCCGCTTATGAACATTACTAAAAAAAAACATCAACTGGAATATACCATATAAACGATGGAGAACACGATGCATTTTTTTTAGATTTCTTGTCTGTTTGTTCGGGATTCAAGTAAAATCTACTGGGACGATTTTGATTTTCGCTGATCAACAGCAAATTCTTAGACTTAAAACCTGCGCTATTTTTTATCCTGGGAATCCCGTGGAAATTTTCCCGGGAGTGGTTTGAAGTTGTTCGAGTGCATCAAAATTGGCTTTTTAAGATACAGTTTTCACTGAAACGATAGCTTACATTATTTTTTAAATACTATGGTACTTTGTGTTCCGGGAACCCCGCGGGAATTTCAAGTCAAGCGTGGACAAAATCGCGGACATATCCTAGTATTACATATTATTCAAATTAATTTTATTAAAAAAGTTCATGTTGTTTCTAGTACCACCTTGATGTTTTCACACTAATGTGGTCTGTATTTGAATATAATATAATCATTATATGCAAGTTAGAAGTACACTTTTATACAACTTTGGAAGTGTAAATCTTACCAATTATTGAATTTGTTAAATGTTTTAATAAACAACATACAACATTAAAGTCATTATAATTATTCAACATCTGTCTCAAGAGACCCGCCCCCACATGTGATTGTTGTATGTGTTTGTGTACTGATTTTGGCTACCCCTGATTTTAATTAAGTTAAACAGCATATTATACCGTCTTTTTAGTTTTTCGCAGACGAGTTGACAGATCGTCTATAAGATATGCGTTTCTTGAGAATATACATGATTAGGTACGCACATACATATATATACATATTTTTTATTTTAAATTATTTTAATTAAGTATAGGTTCGCGTTTGACCACGATATGGTCTAGGATGGAGCACGCTTACCTTGAAGGTACCTATTCAGACGGAGCTTGAAGACACCTAGGTTATAAGTATCCGGAAAGACAGACTCCGGCAATGAGTTCCACCCCTTTACAGTGCGTATGATGAAGCTAGATGCAAAGCGCTTCGTTCTTGTTGGTGGAATATCCACCATATATCGGTGCCGCATGCCGGTGCGTCTGGTTGTCCGATGATGGAAGGGAAATGGCGGTATCGAAGAGCTCAGCTGCACACTCTCCAAAGTGTATTCGATAGAAAACAGATAAGCTAACAACCCTGCGTCGATGTTCGAGACTTTAGAGTTTTGTCGTTAACATTGGTAAACAGTTGAAAAGTTTAGTCCTTTCATATAGTACCTTAGGTAGAAATAATGTAGTAAATTATAGTTGTATAAAATAAACCTCGCTGCAAAGAAAGGTTAATTATATTTCATCTTTAACCAGTAAAACGCGCGTAAAAAACACTCATGAAAGTTTTAATAAGCAAAAACTTAACTTTTTATAAACCAATGTACAGCTGGCCGTTAGAAGCGTCACAAAATTGCCGTAAACTGCACCGTTCTGAAACGTGGCGTACTAGTAAACTTTATACATTTCAAAAGAATTTATACACTACGAGACATAATAAATGATAATAACTTTTAATGAAGATTCTTTACTGAATGTTTCTAAGACCGATTTCGGTTATAGTGACCGTTTCGACATAAACATCGAAGCACTGATCTTAAAACTGCTGTGTGTTTGTAAGAATAGTGTGTACACACTTAAGTAAGGTCAAGACGCTCCATAGTTTGTCATAGTGTTAAGAGAAAAAGTGCTTTTAAAATTTTTAGTAACCATATCTGAATCATATTTTTTTTTTATCATGTTTACAATTATTATAATAATTACAAAAACCTAAAAGTATTTTTTAAAAATAAACTAAAGCCTAAATATTGACTAGGTATATGTATAAATCCAGTCAAATTGATATTAGAATATCTAATCAGTATATTATGTCCACTCTACATACTATTCCAGCATATCTCGACCGCTTTAGACGCTTTGTACCACTCATAAGCACATGTCTTTGATAAAGTCGATTCACCGTAAGCCTTCTGTAACATTTTCAGTGTCTCCGAACACGAAATTCCATTGGCGATGCAAAATTTTGGACAAACTGTTGGTTCGATTTTTTTGTCCGTTATGAAATTCGCAATACACACTAGATATGATGTAACTAAAAATAGCACTGTATTTAATCTAAATGACCGATGCAACTCAAACTCAGCGCCCAAATGAAAAACAGTTGTGCCAATAAAACAAAAAAAAAAACAATAAATTGAATTTGGAATCATAAACAAATCATTCATTCCCGATACTTTTTTGACAGAATGTATAGTGCACCAAAAATAAAAATTAAATAAGATTATTTAATCCCAGGAACAACATTAAAAATATATATCCACTACATTTTTTATTGTTATAATAAATTTTAAAGTAGGTACCTTCGAAAACAGTTGAAATAGAATATCATTCATAGTTTATATTGTAATCTCTTCAATTCAAACAGTTATCATCACGCGAATATAAAGTAGACACTTATGTCGAATAAATTCATTTGAAAATGTTGTATTATATTTTCTCAAGAACACTCGATATTCAAATAATCTAATCTAAGCGTCAAATAAGATGCTGTTGAAAAAGTATCACTCAATTTGGAGTGAATATCGTACACAATTGGCGATTCATTTAAATTTGCAATTTACTTCAATAAATAAATGATTATGCTGAGATACTAATTTTGCAAGTAATATTATTATGTACAGATATTTCACATTGATATAGTGTAAATAATTTTCACATCATCCTCCCTTCCATCAAATCCTCTATAGTCTTCGGAGTGTCCGCTTTCGTATCTTTTCTGTTCCACTTCTTATCTTTAGTATCACTTACTCATTTGGGACGCATATTTGTAGTTCACGACATCAAATCAGTATATTTTAGGCCTACCTTCTATCGGCACTTGGCGGAGGCGGCATGACTAGATATCTGTTCCCCACATAACTAGTCGGATTACATAAAACGTAATCATACAATTGCGATTGATTCTCTTGTAGCTTGTCTACTATTTCACGATATAAACTGTGCCGAAAATGAGGAAAGTCCTATCGCGATTCTTCCGCGTGACTCCATACATCCATAGATAATATTGCTGCTTATTGTGTATGTAATATTATATGTTTATACAGGATATAATAAAGATTTTTATTTACTTATTTCATTATATGTTTGTTTAGGGGGTTGCCTGGAAGAGATCACTTTAAACAATATGGCCGCCCTTTGTTCAACATTTATTGAATCTAGTTTTTAAGAACGTAGTTTTAATTTTGGTGAACAATAAAGTGTTTTCATTCATTCATTCATCCATAGTGGCATATTCATCTTTGTAACAAAGAGCGTTTGCTTGTGTCCCTCAAGACTAATGATAGACTTATAAACCTGTCCTTTGAGCTCAACCATTATTTTGGGGTAATAAATGATCAGCTACCTCATTACTAGGAAGCTGCTGAGGTACGGGCCGTCGTAATAGATGTGCCGGACACGTGAATAAGGGTCGAACAGTTAACTCAACTGAGATACGTTTTAGCATCTTACACAACGTCGCAGCCTCAAAGAATTTGTACAAGCATGCAAACTTTTATGACATCATAATTTTGTACAAATAAAAGGAGTCATTTAGCGCACGAATTATAATTATTATTTAAACAGTAATAATATGTCTAGTATATTACACATTTACTTATTTATCTATTGCAATATATGTTAATATAATATGCTTGTCATATACTTATGTAATGTTAATAAATATATTTATTTAGATAATTTCGTATGTAACGTATATATTGGTATTCTATAAATGTGTCTGGATTTTGTATGTATTAAATTTATAAATTAGTGTAAGTAAATATACATAATATTTAAATTATACAGTCTTATTTTTTCTGCTCTACCTACATCGACAAATTAGTTAAGAATTTCTTTTATTGCCTGGAAGAGATCGCTTTTAGCGAGGCCGCCTGTTGTTTTGCCAAGAAGTAGTGTAATTATGCTTTTTGTTTTTATATTTGTTTATTTTGGTGAGCAGTAAAGTCTTATCTATCTATCTATCTAATAAGTATTTCTATAATGACATTTTAAAAATAAGATGACAAGATGTTACATTAAAGTGTGTTGTTTTATATTTAAGAATGTAACAGTCTTATTCATTTTGAGTTAGAGTAAGTTTGAACGCTTGTTTAAGATTCTTAAAGAAGCGTTCAAACTTAGTTTAACTCAATATGAATAAGAACGTTACAATTTATTGTTAGATGTATCTGTATACTTATTACAGATTCTAAGTAGTAGTAGTAGTACTTAAATTGATCCGTGAATACTCTTTTCATAGTTTAGAAAAAAATCGGAACATAGCTCATTTTTTTTATTTTTTTATTTCACGATTTCAGCAGATTGTCCACTTGATGGAAAGCGGTTACCATCGCGTATGGACAGTTGCAACACCAAAGGTGTTACAAATGCGCTGCTGCTCTCTGAAGGGAGACTGGAACCTGGTCACTAATGCCGGAACACAACTCAAGCTTGTTACGGCGAAATACTTTAGGCCAGGGGTGGTAGCCATCCAGTCGGGCAAAAGCCCTACCACCTGGCTGTGGGTTGTTTTGTAGCCTCTTACGACAGGCCGCCCTAAAGCAGGAAATTGTATTCGTTCTCCGTTCTTGCACGGATAAAAATAATATAATTTATTTAATTACAATAATTCACATACAATAATTCATATTCTTAAATATAAAACACAAAATTAATACATGTATCAATGAAGTTTTCACAAAAAATAGTTTATTTATTTAAAAAAAAATGGCTCAAACAATTAATTACAAAAAATTACAAATATACATAAATTACATAAAATGTCTATTTAAATAAGGCCAATATTGAGAAAGAAATGTCACCACAATAATTACTAACAATATAGAGAAAAAAGGAAAGTATATATTATTCTAAGTTACAACATTTTATAATTTAGGTTTTCTATTGATATAAATTACCTATGAAAGGATCTACATAGTGCAATTGTATAACAATACAAGTGTGGTATAAAAATTTGTTTTTTTTAACCGACTTCAAAAAGGAGGAGATTCTCAATTTGGTTGGTACGTTTTTTTCTTTTTTTTAAATGTATGTACACCGTTTACGCTGAGTTTTATTTTCCGATTTACGTGATTCTTTTGTATTTCGACGCGGAATAGTTGCCATTTAGTCCCCTAAAAATTTAACATACTTTGGCCCAGTAGTTTTCATTTTATAAACATTTTTCAGTTCCCGTTTCTTGGGACCTATATTTTTTAAGGCGCGCAGCGCCTTTATAAATTTATGTCCCACTTGTAGACTGTAACCTACCTGTAGACACTAAAAAGTAACAAATAAAATAAAACTTCGTTTAAAAAAACCGACTTCAAAAACTAAAAAGCATAAAATAACTTATTTCAAAAGCTATTTTTAATTATAATATCTTATTTTTAATATATATTATCTAAAACATCTTGAAGTCGGTGCGAAGTAAAACATAATAATTACTATATTTTGAAAATTACTAAGCACCGACTTTAAGATGTTTTAGATAATATATATTAAAAATAAGATATTATAATTAAAAATAGCTTTGGAAATAAGTTATTTTATGCTTTTTAGTTTTTGAAGTCGGTTTTTTTAAACGAATTTTTTTTATACTGCTATCGTGTCGCATGCATTCAATATTTTATATCTCGCAATAAATTTCAAACTGTTAAAACTAAAATCGGGATTCTATCTATCTAGCGCGTTATCGGGAACATAAATTACTAGACAGTGGCAAACTTGGTACATTTCGATACGCCCATTTCACTCCTTTGTTATTGGACTTGCAACATTGTTCTCGATGAATGGACACAATCAATATTATATACCTACATGTATATATCTAGCTATATGTATAGAAATAATTTTAGTTGTGCCCGCGACTCCTTCGTAATTTGAATTTATAATTCAAATATTATCTTTGTAAATTACTTGCGGTCTCGACAGACGTTGTCCTGATAATATGTAAAAATATAGAACCCGATTCCAATGCCACCTACCGGGTCTAATTGTGACTCTAAACTACCCCGGAACTTACTCAAACACACATAAAATTTCATCAAAATCGTAGAACCCGATTCCAACGCCAAGTATTTTGTTTAGATTGATGGGTTACATCATTGAACTTTTAGTAGGGATCTCTAATTGTTATATAGCCTATATTTATCAGGGATAATGTAGCATTCGAATAATGAAAGAATTTTTGAAATCAGCCGAGTAGTTTTTGAGCTTATTCGTTACAAACATACCAAAATTAAAAACTACAAATCTTTACTATTACTGTAGTTTCTATAAAAGAGTAATAAAGTCCATCCTGACTTTCTTGTTGATATTAATAGAATTTATATATAATAACTCTGTACAATGTGTTAAAAATGTGTAAGATGCTGTCAAGCAGTTTCTCCATTTTCTTTTACCTTCTCCCAATTGTTTGAGGTCGACACAATATGTCTTTTCCTTCCATATTTCTCTATTCTGTTATACGCCCTCTGTTACTAATAATACTAAATAATGTATAAGACTAATAATACTAAATTCTGTACAATACTGTTTTCTTGTTCAAATAAATAAAATAAAAAATATCAGGTTTATAGATATAAAAATTTATCATCTATAAAAAAATGCGATAGTAACTCGGTCTGTCTATCTGTTAGCTTTAACGGAAACCTATTGGAGTACTGCATCAGTTTTGCTGTAATTTTGTACATATGTAGTTTTAATACCGAAAATGGACATACTTTTCATCCCGGGAGATGGGATGGTTTGCGATATAAAATGAAGTGAATCTTCCGGAGCCAAATAGCACTAACATAAAAAGTCAATACAGTGTAACCTGTTATTAATGTTTGCTCTTTAAACTAGAGATACGCACCAGTATTCGACCCGCGGCGCAGCCGCGCGGAATCTCTAGTATTATATAAAATCCGAAAATATTTATTTTATTCCTTTGCTATGAATACAAATTTAATCTACATATCTTTGCATATTCACATTTTATCCTGACACTACAGGTATATTATGTGACGAAAATAAACTAAAAGAAAGATGTGGGAGGATCGTGAGAAATTGAAATGTCAAGTGTTGAGTAAGGTTAAGTCTTGGAGGCGGTTTTGGCTTAGTATTATATTTACGGGGGCTTCGGTTGCTTTGTCCGTTGCCAAAAATATGAAAGGATGATAGAAACACGTGTGTATTGTGTAGTCAACAAAGAAATAACAAATCAATATATTGTTTCATCACAAGTACCTACCTTCTGTTACAACATAACTCGGCTTCTAAACTTTGCTATTACAATCGTGCACCATAATGATTGCTTTTATATACTAAAGTAGGCAACATACAAACATAATCAATAATATAATCATAATATGTAAAAGTAGTCATAAGGTCTACAAATGGCTTGTAACCAAAACTACAAAAATAATTGTATGGCTGTCAAAAGTGAAACATGTAACTTTAACCACTTAGCATGACATCTGCAAGAATGTCCATGTTTCAAACAAATAAATTACTTTGACTTTGAATTATGGTGTAATTATGACTCTAGAGAAAGATCATTCCGGTGCGATTCTAATAACAGATTTGGGGCCTATTGGAATTAGCATTATCGCACAGTGTCGTATTAAATTAAACCTTTAAGCACGAAAATACTTTAAAAAAATACGTGTTCGGTTTCGTTCTACATCGATAGCAAACCAGCATGGTTTTTAATACTTTGCATACAATTTTTAATACCGACGGTCTCGTGAAACTAGCCCGGGTTAATCTGCATAAAATGGTTTTGTGGAGGGAGCTTCCCTCGATTTCTGGTCGTTACTGCCCTAGTCAAAGGCAAGGAAATAAGTACAATATACCCTACAAAATGGGACCTTTTTGATTCACGTCCGTAATTTATAGTCGAAAGGTAACATCAATGTTAATCGGTCTTACCGGTTCTACAAAGATATCTGAGGGATCTGTGTACTTTATCTATCCCTATTAATATTATAAATGCGAAAGTAACTCCGTCTGTCTGTCTGTCCGTCTGTCCGTCTGTCTGTTCCGTTTTCACGAGAAAACAACTCGACCGATTTGGCTTAAACTCAGTATATATATTTTCGATGCCGAGGATGAACATAGGATACTTTTTATCCCTAAAAATGGGATAATTTCCAGGATAAAAATATATTTGTCTCTCTGTTTGTTATCCTTTTATGGAAAGCCTATTGGACCGATTTAGCTGAAACTCGGTACATATATAATTTTAATACCGAGGGTGGCCGAGGGATACTTTTCATCCCGGACTATGAGATAGATTTTGGGATAGATTTATGTAAAGGTTATTCTAAATAGTGGGATAGGTTTTTTGTGATTTTGTCCATTTCATCCGCTTGGTCCCGTAGGTCCCGTAGGTCCCGTAGGTCCCGTAGGCCCCGTAGGCCCCGTAGGCCCCGTAGGCCCCGTAGGTTGGATTTTAGCTTATCTCGAGTAGCGCCCAGCGTAGTGAGCACAGGAAGGAGAGTTTTTATCATGGGCAATTATATGTTGGTTTATCTTGAGTAACGCCCAGCGAAGTGGGCACGGGAAGAAGTGTTTTTCCCATGGGCAACTGTATGTTGGCTTATCTTGAGTGGCGCCCAGCGAAGTGGGCACGGGTCAGCTAGTAAGTAATATTATAAATGCGAAAGTTCGAATGGATGTTTGTTGCTCAATCACGCCAGAACGGCTACACGGATTTGGATAAAATTTAGCCCAGAGATAGATTATAGTCTAGAATCGCACATAGGCTTTTTATACCGGGAAAATGTATGGTTCCCGTGGGATAACATTAACGCGGGCGAAGCTGCAGGAAAAAGCTAATATGAATATAAGTTAATTTACGTTTTGACGACTATAAGGGCGGTATTTTATTCGATTTTTTCCGATGTTTCGGCCACTTTTCACTAACCGTGATCACGGAAAACAAAGATGTCAATAAGTAATTTTAAAATTTTATTTAGTCTACCGTCTACTAGAGTAAATAATAACCATAAATAAATAATTAAAAGGAACGGGTTGCCGGTAGGCTAAATAAAACTTTATAATTACTTATTGTAACTTGATGTCTTTATCTTCCACCAAATAAAATATGGCGTTTAGAACCGTCTGAACGTAGTTTTATTATATATACTAGTCGTTAAAACTTAAGAAAATACTGTAGAGAAATCGAGAGTGTACAAAGAATTTGAAATTCTTTAAAAAAAATCAGGGGAGACTAATTCAAACTAGCAGATTCCGAAAATACAACTTTCAGAATTTTCGTCTGACGTTTTATACGAGTAAATAATGCCGTTTTTGTGGTATAGACCAAAACGAATAGCCAAAAAGATGGCGATGCGGTCGAGTTTTTTTATGACGCCGTTGTAATTCACTAACAAATACATTGTCGTCATGAAAAGGCAAACGAAGTTTCACTGGTATATGCTAGTATAAAAAAAAGTTCAGTCCCCAATCTGGAAGCCTTGAATATAAAGTCACCATTGCTTATACTAGTCATACAAGAAATCCATGAATATTTCCGAACGCATGAGTGGTTATTACGCATAGAATAGTTGAGAATGTTACCGAACGATATGTACGATGTGTGAGTGAGAAGGATACATGATGAATGAAAGAAAAGATAAACAATAGACGATGGAATGAAAGACAAGAGACGAGCGAATGGGGGCGTGCTGAAAGAAGACTGGACGAAGGACGATGGTATGATGTTATATGTTAATCACATGTTTTTCCTGAAGATTAAAGTATTGTTTAACGAATAGAAACACCATCACTAATTTCACTTCTACATCTTATACGGCGAAAGTAAACTAGTCAGATTCCAGTAAATGTATCATGAAATAAATCGTTTATCGCAGCCTAACTCAACCTTTTTTTTTATACGGGCTGCATAGAGGTATTAGATAAAGTGCCACGGGCCACAACTATATTTCATTTAGGTGTTTTTTACTACTAAAATTCATACCAGTCGGACTGATGGTCCACGTAACGAAAAGCGGTTATATCGTCTATGGATATTTGCAACATCGGAGGTGTTACCAATACATATCTAATATTTTGTATGACTATGTAGTATGTCAGGCGGGCCACTTACAAAAGCCCGGCGGGTCACAAGCGGCCTGCGGGCAGCAGGTTGAGTATCGCGGATTTATAGTTATGATCGAGTGACCTTCAAGAAAGACCCTTATCGTAAGGATTAAGGGCGCGTCGTTCAAGCAATAATAACGAGAAGCAAAACACATCAAAGGGACACCCATTGGCGTATCCTTTGTGTTCGTTTGAGCCCACATACTAATGTTAAGAGAATAGCTAAGAACCAGGGCTGGCATCTATCTGTTATCAAGTATTATGTAAGATTATGTATCTTATATCATACTAGGTTATGCCCGCGACTTCTTCCATGCTTGACTTGAAATTCCCGCGGGATTACCGGGACACAAAGTACCTCAGCCATCGTTTCAGTGAAAACTGTGTCGGGATAAGCTAATTTTTACGCACCCGAAAACTACAAACCGCTCCTGGAAAAATTACATTAAATTTGCTATCTTAGTCAGATCAGTAAAAAAATCACTTTGTAATTCGATTTTTTTTAATTTGGCCAATTTAAGTAATTCCTAGAAAAATTCCCGCGGGATTCCCAGAATAAAAAGAAGCGCACAGTTTAAATCTAAGAATTAGCTGTCGATCAGTGCAAACGGCATCGAAATCAGCCCAGCAGTTTTTACGTGAATCCCGAACAAACATACAAGAAATTTAAAAAAAATGCATCGATTTCTCCATCGTTTATATAGTCTTTTCCCTTCTTTTTCTAATAGCTCACAGCATGTTTAGAATTTTATAATATTATAGACAGATATATCATCTTGACAAACGCCGCAGCTTCGTAGATTTTATAGGAGCGTAACAAGGCATGCTAGACAAATCAAACCTTGGTACGTAATCCTTGTTTATTTAGCCTATAAGCTTTCTTTCACACAAGTTACATTGCATTAAACTTTTATCTAGGCGCACTTCGGCGACTCGGTTGCAAAATATTGCTTTTTTTCTACTTACATAAAAATTTAATTGGTTTTTTAAATATATTATACGTATCTAAGTCTTTAGTGAAAAATTATCTAACTGATAGTGATAACCACTTTAAAATCCATTTCCTGGCTTAAGAGAAGTTAGCGCGTACAGACCGACGCGGAAATCTACTTTCTTTTATACTATGTACAGAAGTAAAATGATATAGTACGTTGGTATTTTAGCACTCGCTTTTTTATGTGTAAATGATTTTAAAATTTATCGTAACATTTGTGTCATTTAATCATTAAAAGAAATTAGGACTGTTACAATTGGGCCACCTGCATAATTGAAAACAAAGTACATTTATTACCCGCTCGGTGTTTGAGATAATTACATAGAAGCGCTTTTATGAGCGTCCTCTTTTGTTTACTTGTTTATTGGTTGTTGTGAAGAGCAGCCTATTGTACTTGTTTATAGCCGTACGCAGACATAATTAGGCAGGTGTTTCGAACTAATTCTAAGAAGTTATTGTTTTGCGTCGAGGCATATTGTATTTGTATAGAATAAAAGAAATGCCCGAACGGAGGAGGAGGCAGTCAAGCGACGATTATGTTACGAGCAAGACGTGTGTACATTCGATGAGCGATATAGTGACGGACTTTGCGCGCGTTATTAAATCGTGCAGTTTTTTCTGGTTGTGTCCAGTTATATTTGTACCTATGTTATATGTATTTGTATAGTTCTAATAAATTCTATAGTAATTCCAAACGGCATTTTAATTCGAGTCCCGCACTCGTAACAGTACTAATATAAGTCAACAAATTGTTATTTAAGGGATATCCTTCATCAGTAGCTAGTAGTAAGCACCTCAGTTGGCGATCAAGTGATTGATAGCATAGCTAACACACGTAGCTTCTCATGCCAACGACAGGTTTTTCTACTATAATATTCATCGGGACCAAATCTACTTTATTTTAAAAACATTTTATATTTACAATATTATCAAATTAAAATCAAATCAAATTTATTTGTTCAAAACATAATTAAACAGTTAGCATATACTATGTTGTAGTGTACACATCTTTTGTTCACATAGAAGCATACAAATATTTATAATAAATTGTATTAAACTATAATGTTAAATGAAACACATGAAAAAAATTTACTGATAAATGTCAAAAAAGTAATAGTAATAATAATAATAACATTTCATAAGTCAGGGTAGGTATTTATTTACAATTGAGGAATTCGTCCACCGAGTAAAACATATTTAAGAGCATTCTTTTAACTGAATTTTAAGTTTATTTATCCTATGCTCTTTTATGTGGATTGGAATTTTATTGTAGATTTGAATGCACATATTATAACACATGGTATTTCGTCTTTGTGTCGTGTATATCCTTTTTTGTCAGTTTATTTGTCCCTATTTGTGTCTTCACGTCTTTTGATTCTTCACACCCTGTCCTATTTTATCATACAGTTATTTTATAACAACTAAATTTCAATCAAATAATTGAAAATAAATTAGTTAGGGGCCATACACAAGTTACGTTACACGAACTTCATAATTTTGGACCCCTCTCCCGTACTTTTCATAGCTGGTCACATTCCTGAGATTCCTCCCTCCCTAGTATGACATCACATATACGTCAAGAAATTATTACATTAAAATAGCAGTTTCATAATTAGCTTAAATTTAAAATTAATTTAAATATATTAAATAGATTTTGAAAGATGACGTCATGAAATTTAAGACCCCTCCCACCCTTTGTCACATTTGTCGATGCCCCTTAACGTGTAACGTAATTGATGGATGGCCGTCTATCGATAATTCCGACAGGGTTGTATTAGCAGACATGGGGTCCTGGCCGGGAACCATGCACGACTTAAATGTAACTACATATTGTTATAACTACTACGTGCCGACAATGAAGCAAAGCGTCTCGAGGAAATCGACAGATTAATATTATCGAAGTATATAACCCGCCCTAAACAGGCGTTTACACTTATAAATTGTCATGCGACAGCCCTACCAGAAACAATATGGAAAGAAAAGACAGCGAACATGAGGCAGTCGAGAGTACCGAAAAGTACAGAGAAGTTTCTAGTTAAACTACAAACATCATTCCGACTCTAACGAGGGAATTTCGCTGTATGTTCTACTTGCTGTGCTTGTTACTTTTAAAGATTTGTATTTTTAACTAGGATATGTCCGCAACTTCGTCCAGCTTGACTTGAAATTCCCTCGGGATTCCCGGGACACAAAGTATTGCATGCGGGATTTAAAAAAAGAATGTAAACTATCGTTTTAGTGAAAACTGTGTCGAAATAAGCTAATTTTTTTGCATCCGTACAACTTCAAACCACTCCCGGGAAAAGTCCCGCAGGATTTAAAAAATATCACACTTTTTATTACATTAAATTTGCTATCGTTCAGTAAAAAAATAACATTGGAACTTGTTTTTTTTTAATCTGGCCATTTTAAGTCATTCCCAGAAAATTTCCCGCGCGATTCCCGGGATAAAAAGTAGCGCAGAGTTTAAGTCTGAAAATTAACTGTTGATTCGCGAAAACTGCAACGAAATCCGCTTATTACTTTTTAAGTGACTCCCGAACAAACAGACAAGAAGACTAAAAAATATTCTTCGTGTTCTCCATCGTTTATATAGTCTATTCCAGTTGCTTTTTTAAATAGCTTCAATGTACAGACACAACATGTTTAGTATTTTATAATATTATAGATGTGCCGTGTTTTATTTAATTTAAGTAAAACACCGGCTGCTAAATTTCATTTGCAAGTCTTATGGCGCATAACAGAGCGGGCTGTCCATTTACACTGGCCGTGTGCGAGTCGGGGTTGCCTTTTCAGAGTTACTCTTTGATGTACAGCAGTTATATTAAACGTTTTATTGAGTATAAAAATGATTTTAGTTATGTTTATTGTCAATAAATTAAGGATGTTTGTTTGTGTCTACAAAACTCAAAAAGTAATCGACTTGTCTGTCTGTTTGTTCGAGATTCACGTAAAACTACTGGGCCGATTTCGATGCGGTTTTGGCTGGCAGATAGCTAATTCTTAGACTTAAACTCTGCGCTACTTTTTATGCTGGGAGTCACGCGGGAAATTTTCTGGGAATTATTTAACCTGGCCAGAATAAAAAAATCGAATTCCAATATGACTTTTTAATGATCCATAGCAAATTTAATGTAATAAAATGTGGAATATTTTTTATTTCAGGAATACAGCAAGAATTTTCCCTGGAGCTGTTTGTAGTTGTTCGGGTGCTTAAAAATTAGTATTCTGACACAGTTTTCATTAAAACGACAGCTTACATTCTTTTTCAAATACTGCGGTATTTTTTGTCTCGGGAATCCCACGGGAATTTCATGTCAAGCGTGAACAGAGTGGCGGGCATATCCTATTTTTTATAAAATTTTAATACAACAACACACGGTCAGTAGTATGATAATATATTGTTGCGAACCGATGGGACTAATCCTTTGCAAGTGTCTTCTTGCCTTTTCATTTGAGTTAACTGTTCGCGCTAATCTCTTTGTTTCCGCCGCAGCAAGACGTCATAGAACCTTAATCCTTCGTAAACTATTTCATGCAAATTCTTCGGAGCCATTGAGCCGACAAGTTAATAATTCAAAGGAATTGGGCATGTTGCTAGGAGGCCATGTCTAATTTGCAAATGGAGAGGGTCGGACAGTCGTGAAATGCGCCAGTCGTGTTCTGAGCGCGAATGAAGCGTTAGGTAGTGCACTTCCGGAGTGAGTATCTTACAACGACGAACTTTGCGCGATTTATGTGATAAGGATATTCTGCCCTTTCTCGAAAAATAGTTTTTTCGAGGATTTTCTGCCCTACGGTTTGATCTGTTGTATTTGGTTATACTTGTAAGAACTGTGAATTACGTGTGTGTACTTCTAATAAACTTTGTGATAAATCCAACGGCATTTTCGAATTTACATCCTACAAATCTCCTACAAATTTGTAACAATATAGTGTATAGGGTTATTATCAGTTTTAAATATAAATTTAATAAAATACTTTATTATTGGTACATATATTATCGTTTAATAGTTAAATAGTTATGAAAACAAAAAAAATACATTAACAAAAAAATGTTGGTATCACGCCTAGAAGAAGGCTTGCATTGGAAAACAGCGTTGTGTTGGATATAATTTCGGCACAGCAAAAAGCTGGCTGGGTGCATACTTCGTTTGCTGAAAATATGGCGTAGAAATTCACAAAATATGCTACATTTTTAAATCATATGTAAGCAATGGAAATACGTCGCTATCTCTTCAAATAAAGTTTATTTCTTTCTTTAATATTAAATAGAGCCGATATAGTAAATTACGGTTTTATTCATAGAGAGTTAAGAGTAAGCTTGAATGCTTCCTTATGAACCATAAACTTCCTATGAATAAGACCGCTAAAGCTTACTCGTATTATTAATATTACTTAAAAGATGAGTTATATATTTTTTTTAAAAACAGACTAATTATAAAATTACGTATTTGGTCGCATCAAGTATGCAACTAATTACGTAATAAGGAAATGCGTAATTTTGGAGACTGTCTATCAGCTAATCCCAACCCCTTATGCCATTCGCCATTTTTTTTGTTGACGCAAGGGTATGTCTTTTCTCGCGACAACATACGTCGTCAACAACAGCATGCTCCATCCTAGACCACATCTTCGCTCCACATAGGGCATGATTGTGGTCAAAACCAACCTATACTACAATAAAAAAAACCATACTCGGGCCTTAGAGGAGGCTTTAAATCGAGGGTCACGTGGGCCTCTTGAATGGCCATATTCCCACGGTGGCCTCCGAGCGGAGGACAGGGGGATGTCGGCCGTCAAACTACTCACTAAACCTAATCTGCGTCCCTCTCCTATGTCTTTTTACGGGTCGCTACAGGAACTAGTTCTGAGACACTACATCTGTAGCGACCCCGCGCTTGGCTTCTCACTAAGGATGTCCTACGGGGAAGGAGACCCTCATCACAGGGGAAAGTCCGCGGGCTCCCTTATCTCATTTCCCTATCCTATCACCTCTATCCCAACCCCTCTACCCCATTTCGTTTATCCTATCGTAATGGTTGGCAATGGGTTGGCTTTGCCCTAGTTGCAGAAAACGTCTATGGGTGTCAGTTATCACTATCCACCAGGTGGGCCGTCCGCTTGGACTGGACTGGAGCACAAAAGACAGGCTGACGGTCCATCTGATGGAAAGGGCACCCGTCGCCTATGGACATATGCAACACCAAAGGTATTATCAAAATTTCCAGCCCTCGAAGGAGTAAAAGAGAACATTAATTATAAGGCTATATTGTGTACTCAATGAGACTTACCAAGTTTTTCTTTCTCGTGCATTGAAGAAGTTCGCTGTACAAACATTCCGCCTGCTGGGATCCTACTTCGAAGGTCTTCTGTATGGTGCCGATCAGGTAATCGCGCATGGACTCCAGCACTGTCTGTTCGCCACTTTCTGACGCATATCTATAACAAAATTAATCTTTATTTATTTCTCTACAATTTTACTATTATTTATTTTTATGTTTTAAGATATCATAAATTTTCTTGCAGACTGGTAATACTGTTACGAGTTGCAGGACTCGAATTAAAATGCCGTTGGAATTATTATAGAGTTTGTTAGAACTATACAAACACGTATAAGACAGGTAGAAATATAACCGAGCACAACTAGTCCAAACGTAATGCAGAAGGTCGTAATTCAATAACTCGCGCAAAGTCCGTCACGAAATAGATTACCGAATGTACACACGTCTTGATTCGCTCGTAGTTATCGCTCGACTAACCCTTTATCAATCGGGCCATTGCTTTATATCGCACAAATGCAACATGTCCGCCCGGCAGCGTGGACCGAATTTCCTAGAATCGTAATCCGCACACCTGGCTAATTATGCCTGCAAACGGCCATAAACGAGTACAATAGGCTGTTCTCCACGATAACCAATAAATAAGTAAACAAAAGAAGACAATTATAAAAGAATTACAATTAGTTCAAATGCCGACAGGTAATAAAATATGTTTTTATAGATATGCAGGTGGATTTTGTTTTTGTCGGAACTTAAGTTGTAACAATACGTTACCAAACACATTCTGATGCTGCAAAGGTACATAAGGGACGGTAACCATTTTCTATCTGGTGAACCACCTGTCTGGGTACTTGCTATATATAGGAAGTAAAAAATCTTTATAAACATCCAAACAAACCCACTTTCAGATACTATATAGTCAGAAGTATACAGTCGCACTCTATAATTAAACTTTGACTATATATTTATACAATAAACAATATTCGATGAAAGCAATTCCTTTGGGAAATTGATCACTTAAGTTCGATAGTACGTAACATTTTCAATTACTTCAAAGAGCTATTTGTCAAAGGGATTTCTAGGAAACAGTTGACTGGGCGAGTTACCTAATATTTCATTGTAAACGATACCGCTTCACAAAGAGTGAGAATCGGGTTAACTGATAATATACGAAATATTTTATTTTTGTCAAATTTACGAAAGGTATCCAAAATTTCTACACGCCATGTGTTTGCGAGGCCTCCTAATGAAGGTTTATACAGTGGTTGTGATATAATACAACAGTCAAAAGGACATTATGTTTCATATCGTCCCCGTCGTTGTTACCTATTTTTTGAAAGAAAGACAATATTTATTTCTGGTCTATTTAACGTTTATAAATTTTGAATATTAATTATTTTGAATATATTAAAGTCAATAAAAAAAAAACACTGAGAATAGGCCAAAATCAGAGATTATACACATGAAAATGAATTAAAAAATTAACACAGCAACTTTTATCTGATAAAATTATCGCCATTTATTTAAACACAAAATCGCGTTCTGAATTTGTTCGTTATCTAATTTTACGATGACGGGGACGATCTAATGCCTCTGCGATGTGACAATTCGCTGAAAAGCCATAATCAGATTTCGGCAGTGCTCTGCTTTGTTGCGCTGTAATCCAGTGAGTACAGTATCCATTCTACTGAAATAGGCTGCTTTGCCTTTGGTCAATTTAATTCCCTCATTAGGCGGTGGATTTCGTAAATGTTATTGTAGGCGAGTGTTGGCGAGAAATAAAATTAAAATAAAGAAATATCAAAAGAAATAAAATTTCTTCTGTATTATATTTCTCCTATTATATTGTTACGTGCAAGCGGGGCTACGCATTTAGGATTGGAAGAAAACACCAGTTTTTAACTAAAGGTTTTTTTGTTAACTTACACAGTCGTAAGTGATTCCTCTCCGCAGGGTTGCCCCTACACGTACAACTAACGACGCACTGTCCCGACGATATGATGTCTCACTCACAATACCGTCGCCGATATTGCGTAGACCACCTCCTGCTACTGCAGTGTTCACCTCTGAATTTACCGCGTGTAGCTCGCTTCTGGATCTTCCCTTAAACTACGCTACACTCCTCCTACACTGAACTGCACTTTTCACTGAATTCACCACTAAACTCGTCACTGTCTTCTATCAAACTTCGCTTCCAATTCTTTCGTATCGCATTTGTCGCTTCGCTGTCTTGAACTGAACTACTCGTAGGCGCCTAACGGTGCTTATATACCCGGAAGAATCTTCTGGAACCCATAATTTCGATCTTCTTTTCGTTATTCTTTTATTTACTATCTACCCCTTTCCAACATCTATCTATCTCTGTTTTTCCTTCCCGAACCTTCTATTCTAGAACTTTCGTTCATCATCTATCCCTTTCTAAAATGTATCTGTCCTTGTCTTTTCCTTCTCGAGTCTTCTGCCTTTTTTTAAAAACTTCTTAAACTAACTAGATTGTTCCACCATCACTCGCCACAATATTAATGTACACTGTGATTATATTATTCTGAATGATTTTTCTCTAATTGGACATATTGCAATATTTAAAATATTCGAATTAAAATTAAATTGCTGTTAATGCAGAACAGCCACAGATTATTACATTAATATAATAGAAGAAATAGGAGATAGAGTGTCTCCAAACGACGGCGTTCCGCTACGCCCTCTTTCTTCCAAAGACAAGTAAAATAACTTTTTAGAAGAAATTAAATTACATAAAAACTTTTTTTGTTAACAGCGAATGTCAAATGTTTTGTTCTGATAAGAACGGACATTGCAAAGGTTACTAGTTACTAAGCAAATCACGATTCAAATATTTGTCTTACTTATATTTAAAATAACTATATATTGAAAGTCTTTGAATAATCTCAAAGATTACAAGTTCATTGATGATATTTAATCTGTGTTTATAGGCTTTCAATTTCTTTAACAAATTTCCCTCGTTTACATTTCGCAAACTATGTAATTTTGTTATCTTAAATTTTAATATATTTCATGCTAGAATAAATTTGAAGCAAGAGAACCTTGATTTTAATTAGCATGGCACTTTGTTATACAAATACTTGAACACATAAGTATTTTAATGTTGTATATTGTATTTTCATTATAAGCCGCGTGCAGAATGTTTGCCGATGACTACTTACTATTATTGTATATACTCATGTAAGGTATATACAATAATAACAGCACATAACTGTCCCACTGCTGAGCTCGGACCTCCCACTATAGGGGGAACGGACAGTATACCCACCACGCTTGTTCAAGGCGGCTTGGCAGGTATGACATATCGGTTATCTCGATGTGCAGGTTGCATCACGATGTTTTCCTTCACCGTTGTTAGCACATGGTAATTGTAACAATATGCACATTAGGTCAGAAAACTGCCTAAGTGGTGCATACGTTCCGGCCAGGATCGAACCCGCGCCCTTTGACTTTGGGACGCGTGCGCTAGCCATTACGCTACCACGACTCGTATATACAATAAAAAAATTAAAAAAATTGATTGCAACTAACCATCGACGCGTGACATCATGAAACTATCGGCAAACCTTCTGCGCACGGGTAGTAATTTAGGAAGACTTATTAGCATTGAAGAGTGTTAGGAAAGACAGTAGTCCATTAAAAATTTTAGGTTGACTTTTATTATAATGTTTAGACTTTTCTGACAATGTTTCATATATGTATACATTCTTAGTAATTTTAACTTGTAAATTAGAGTAAGCCTATCTAAATTCAAATGTTTCTACGGCGAATAAATGCGTAGTAATTATACCTATATATTACTAATCATAATCATATATTACAGAATATCATGATGTTCTGTAATAGTCATAATATAACATCTTAATTATATATATATATATATATTCCTATATCTTACTAATCGTTAATTTGCCTCAACGGGCGGTTAAAATTTGATGTAGACTCCATACAAGTAATGTTAAATTTCTACCGATGGTGAGGCAAGTGAATGAATAGTAACCGGCAATTAATATCTATAGAATTCTAAACATGTCGTGTCTGTACATTAAAGCTATTAAAAAAAAAAACAACTGGAATGTACTATAATAAACGACGAAGAACACGATGCAATCATCTTTTAGATTTCTTGTATATTTGTCGGTTTGTTCGGGACTCACGTAAAAACTACTGGGCCGATTTCAATGCGGTTTTCGCTGATCGACACAAAATTCTTAGATTTAAAATCTGCGCTACTTTTTATACCGGGAAATTTTCTGGGCAAAATGGCCAAATTGAAAAAAAAAAACGAATTACAATTCGATTTTTTTATTGATCGGATAGCAAATTTTATGCAATAATATGTGATGTGGTGATGTGGTGTATGATATTTTTTGTCCCGGGAACCGGAACGGGACGAAGTCGCGAGCATATCCTAGTTATTATTATAAAAATGTAATTCTGTAACACTCCTACGTCCTACAAAACAGGTGTAAAATACCATCTTACTTTTAAAATCCTAAAATGTGGAATCCCGAGCTCAGCAGTGAGAGGTTTATGGGCTGCTATTGTGCAGTTGCATGTACTCACTTGTGGACAAAGGCGATGAGGTCTGCTGCTCTTCCGCTACCATCGCAGACCACCACAGGAACCGGCGGTGTGTCTGTGACGTATTCCAACACCGCTCTCACGGTGTTCGTGCCACCTTCTATCACTAGGCAGACCACAGGCGTAGAAGAGTGTGTATCTTAAACAAAAACAGTACATTTGTTATATAATTTGAATAGACGGGATGTGATAGATTTACTGAAATATGAGACACAATAGGTGCCTCTGTTGCACATCAAAGGCCTGGCCCGTACTTTTGGCAACGCATTAATATTATCACCGAGAGGAAAACCTAGCTAGGATTTGGAACAAACTTTTTTTACGTGGCTTACATTAGAGTGAACTGGCAGAAATCGTCACTTAAGGAAAAACCGCTATGCCTCCTCCAGGCGACCTTTTTCTTTTTTATACGATTTCGAACTTAAACAAATAAATAAGATCTAAAATAAGATTAAGTATCAAATACAATGTTTTATAATTAAAAGACCTTGTAATCGCTCTTATTAACCAGCATGTAACAGATACACTCTACATTAGTATAAGTTTAGTATTACAATTAGCATAAATTAATATAATAAGTTATTCGTAAGGTACACCATAACACAAATATCATTGAATAAATGTCACACACAAAAACAAAAATTATCAAGAAGCGTGTATAAATTCTAAAAACTCTCTTCAAAATTATGTTGTAAAAAAGGGGACGGAACTCGAGTCCGTAGCGTTGTTAAAAAAAAACGCCCTTATTTGGCCGCATTCGGGCGCTGTCGCCGCACCGTGCACAAGCTGAATATGGTGTACCATTATGTTACAGGGTTATCTGTAAAGAAATTTCGTTACTGACGAGGGTCTCCTGACTGCACAATAAGTTTTTTTTTATAATCCGTAGGCAAACACACATTTTTATGTTCCCAAGCTAAACAAGTAACCCTTGTGTTATGGGTCATATGCAACGGATAACTCTAGAGCCAATCCGAGACCCCCAGATCGGAGCCAACATAATTCTAAGAAAATGTTTTGAAAATCTACTATTCAATGAAATGTAAGTTTTCGAGTTGCTGCCCAGCGTCACTCAAAGAACTATATTTTAGTTGACCTGTTCCGCAATATACACTTATTACTTGGTTGTATGTATTTAGAGCCTTTGCACCGTTGCGGTAAATTAAACAACAAACATCAAAATTAATTCCATACTTATTCACTTTTAATGCAAACAATTTTATGCACAATCGTAAATTGTTAAAAATCTCATTTACAGTCTAATGGCAAAGATTTTTTGGTCTCAGAAATAAATTCATAACCCTTATACAGAAAAGTACTTCAGGCCGTCTTTAGCCGCTTTCGGAGACGAAAAATTTCTTTATTAAATTCCTTCCCCTCTAATTAAAAGTTAATTAAATCTTCACTCTGCTTCACATAATACTTAGTAATTCTTGAGAAATTAGAAAAAAATCACCCTCGGCCTTCTTTGATATTTTATGAAATAAAGCTTACTTTTGGTCATGACATTTACTTATAAGTAGGTAATCAAAAATTTTCGGTGTTATAATTGTAATAGGTATGTATGACTTTCAGTTTGAATTTAATATATAAATATGGATTACTAAGACAATTGTATGATTAACTCATAAATAATTATTTATTAATTTATATAATGTCTACTAACTTAGTTTTGAGGTGCATTATTAACCAATTTTAGGCCTTTGCAGCCATTGACATAATGATTTCAAATACATAAGTAAACGTAAGTCTGTGTTATGTGCATTTTCTTTTTTCCAATATCTACATACTTACCATGATAATAAGGATGAATATATTATGGTGGCACTCGCACAAACAGCACTCTCCACATTTGACATTTATATCTATATTTTTGACAAAAAATTCCACAAAGTACTAAATTCATTAAAGCAATTGTTTATTATTTAATGCTGAACAATGGTTTTGAGTCATGGTAACTCATCTCTTGTTCATACTTCAGTACATATTCTTGGTGTGTGCATATTTTCCTTATCCTTTATACACTGGTATGTATGTAATCTTTGTCCCCCCAATTATGATTTACTTCACGAGGGTGCCGCCATTGTGTCATCGGATTTCGTTTGTGGTGTTAAATAAACAGACATGTAAGAAATAATGGATTTTTGGCAAGTGCAGTGAGTTGGTGAACTTGAACTATTAAATGGCGGCCGCCGTGAAAATTACTGAATTTGGTGAAATCGATTGATTAAGCTGGTTTCAAGATATGTGCAAGATATATACTTCTAAAGCCATAGACGGATATAGTGTTTGAACATAAGTTTGGGTAAGCCTATGTAATTTGTATTTATTTATTGTTATGTGACAAACATTTACACAACAACTGAAAGCAACAAAATTATTCTATTATCTTCAGCGGTTTCGTGTGTATGGAATATCCGGGGTTTTTTTAATTTCGGAGCCGTGCATACAGCAATATTTTTGAAATTGCTTTAATAGCACGTGTATTTCAAGAAATTTCATAAATTATGAAATTCAATGATATATACCATTTCAGAACTATTTATGAATTTTATCACAAGCGATATCATATACTTTACATATTTTATTTTGGCAAGCACAAATACATCAGTCAATGCCTAGTAAGACAATAAATGCACATACATTCATTTAAAAGAAAATATCAGTTGTTTAAAGCAAAAAAAGTTCTTTCTGTCTTATTCATATTGAATTAGAGTTAATTTATAGGCTTCTTTAAGGTTCTTAAAGAAGCCTACAAACTTACTCTAACTCAATATGAACCGTTTCAGTTTAAACTGTCTTTAAAAGTAATGCATATAATTTTTAGGAATATGCAATACTACAGAGGTTTGACTCACGATAAAACGCGTATAGTGATCCAATAAATGTTAAGAGACTTTCACACCTGTCTATAGGATTTATGGCTGATTCGATACTTTACTCGAGATCATAAATCGCAGGATTTATGCTACCTTTTTTACGACTTGGCTAAAATATCTGATGATGATGAGGTGATCTAGGATTTAAAAAAATTCTTAAAGCACGGCACAAATACAATTTCAAATGCATTTTGCAACCGTTTATCGTCCTTAATAAAAAAATATTAAAACTTCGTTACAATTTTCAATATGTACAAGATTTCCCATACGCATATCACACTGATTTTTTAAATTCCCATAAGCCGCCATTGCCCGGTTCTTTTCTGTTTTTCAATTTGGATAAATCAACCAGTGATCCATATAAACATAAACTTAAACAAATAAATCTCATAGAATACCGTCGTGCCCGTTTATTTGTGTGCTTTTCAATGAAATTCATTCAATTTGGTTGAAAGTATGGATAGTAAAGGCAAACAGTACTGTGTTGAAAGTGTTCGTCAAAACTCAGATAACAGTGGCGTTGCTGTCCAATACGACAAATTTTAAAGGAAGCGCCAAAAGTAATTAGTGAGATAGAAAAATAAACAAGGCTTTGTTTTTTATTATTAAAAATTCACAATAATTAAATCAGTCTACACGTTTTCTCACAGCATTATATTTACTAAATTATTTTAGACTACGTAAATCGTTCAAGTTTTCTATACTGTCATTTTATTCATTTTATGGCACCATCATAGTTTTTCGTATGCCAGCGCTATTGTGATAGGTATTTGAACCTCTATGTTCAGCACTCTGTTGGAAACTTTTTAAACTTATCTTCATATAAGATGTTTTTCCTCAACTCTATTCTATTCTATTCTTGTTAATGTTGGCCCTAAAGCCTTTGGCATTGATTTACCTCATATATGGGCAACAACCGACCCGCGGGCCGGATCCGGCCTGCTGAAACATATGATCCGGCCCGCGAGAAATTTTGAGAAAACCCAATTAAAAAAATATTAGGTACTTATACTCAAGGGAGTGACAGTGAGGCGGCAAACATCAAATCCTTTGATGTTTGCCGCCTCACTATTTGATAATTGCCGCCACTCGGCTTGCTCGATCGAATTCTTTGAGGTTTGCCGCCTCACGGGCGACACATCAAAAGATTTATTGCTTCTCAATTATTCTAAACTAGTTTATTTAAAAATATTATCACTACTTTAAAATGCACTAAGTACTTTTAAATGCGGCCCGCGAACGTATTTGCACGCTAAAATTTGGCCCTCAACATGTCAAAGGTTGCCCATACCTGATTTACCTTAACTCTACCCTCCATAGTTAAAAGGCAACCATTGGCAGTGACGTACTAAAGGATAGGTTACAGCTATAATGGTTCCTTTACAGGGAAGACTATTCAGAATTTATATACTTCAGTTACAGAATTCTAAAAATCTATATACAATTTTACTCAAATGAAAACATTTCTATTTATGTGACATGTCTTTGTAGTGTTAATTTAACCCAAAGGATACAAATCTAATTATCATTACTGCTCCCTGTCATATTATTTTGTAAAATTTCTCTTTGTAGCGTGATGTTCAGGGCAATTACTACTTCAGCCTCTGTTTTTGTTTTCATAAATTGTACATAGGGCGCCGGTAATCAAATTATTACCACGGTATTCTGTATCACACGTATAATTTCGTAACAAACATTTACAGCAGCAAATCGTGGGAGTAAGTTAGGAGTTATTTGGTTTAAACACGTAGAAATATTAAGGATCGGCAGTGTTCTTATTATTCGAAGGTATATAAAAAGAGCTTAAGGATATAAATATATTTCATAAGCTTATTATTATACGATTACAGAACAGACCTACAGGAAAGGACAAAAGAACAAGAGAAAAAATTGGTGTTTAAAAATAATTCAAAATATCTTGACATGTGAGCTGCCAGTGGCAAGATGACCCTATACTCTGTAATATAACTTTATTTTAACAAAATAATTTCTTTCATCGGCGTCAATGTTGAACCTTGTGACTACATTTTCATTAAATTATTAACAAGTATTATGGTGGTCTTGCACCATACTGCCTCATCGTCCAAACGGCATGATGCTGCCGATTGGATCAAGTAGAACCGACCTTATATGGGCGTGGATTTGCATGACAGTTATACTTGACAGATCAATTGAAATTCAATTCTTTTGGTTTAATTATGCCGATTGGATCATGCCGATTGGAGCGTGTATGGCCGTAGTTAATTGTATATAACAATTTTGACAAAAATATAATTTAAAAAATATAGTTACAAAGTCCTCCTGCACTGACGCCTACGATTTGTTAAAAAGCTCTTTGAGATAACTTATGAAAGTTATTATAAAATTTCTACAAAGTCTGTAACGCCTTGGGAACGTCCTTGATATGGTAAACGTCGGTACGCGGCGGTGACCACTTTTCATCTGGAAGCTCATCTGCCTGTTTGCCAGTATTTGGCAAGAAAAACTTTGAAGGGGTTTTAAAACCGATGTTACAAACAAATGATACAGGTTGCTAAATAAATTTAGGCAAATTATATACATACACTTTTAAAACTACATCAGCTTTACTCGTTAGCATATAAAAGACAAGACTGATGTTGTTTTCAGCATATACAGCGAACAAAGTAAACATGATATCCCTAGAGTCCAAATTTGCACGGTTTTCCCGCAAAAATATCACACTCATAAATTGTTAGATTTCACGTAACCTCTTTTTTCATTAATATTTTTGACTAGTTTTTTCTGTTATAATCTATTAATATAATAACTCTGTAGAAGACTAGGCTGTGCAATGAATTTAAAAGTGAGAAAAAAATAGGGGGATAGTTCGCACTAGTAGATTCCGTAAATGCAATTTTTTGGATTTTTGTCTAACAGTGTATCTGTAAGAGCATCAAGCGAAATCTATAGACCGGATTTAAATAAAACCCGGGTTAACATTTGGATACTTTTGACCTGACGTCGTTCCCGTGCGACAAAGGAATATAGCGAAAAAGATGGCGCTGCAGTCACGTGTTTTTGGTGGCGCCGTTGCAATTCACTAACAAACACGTTTTAGTCATGGTAACGCTAACGATGTTTTGCTGGTATATGCTAATCTTTAACTGTCTCATTCATAGAGATTTAGACTAAGTTTGATCGCTTCTTTATAATTCTTAAAGAAGCGTTCAAACTTACTCTAACTCTCTATGAATACGACTTAAATATAAGTTTTATCTATGGCTAGTCTTCTCTTTTTCTTTTAACTCCTCCCAATTATATGGGGTTGGCACAATAAGTCTCAAAGTGTTCCACACTCCTCAATTCTGACATATATCTTCTGTCACACCACAAATCATCATATCATCCTTCAAACAATCCATCCATCCCTTTTTTGGTCTACCTTTACATTCGTGCCCATCAATCTATCAGTTAAACATTCTTTTTGTCGCGTGACGTTCTTCCCTCCTCATTACATGGCCATACTACCTCAGTGTTCTTCCTCTCAATTTCAGTCACGGGTGCAACTTTCAAAGATCCCCGTATGTACTCATTTCTCACCTTATCCATTCTTGTGACACCACACATCCATCGCGTCCTAGTATAAAGAATATATTTTGTAGATCGATGGGACTCGCCACTGCTACGTAAATGGGTGCAACTGCACACCCAGTTAAATGCATGAGTTTGTTTGTTTTCTGCCGCCTCGCGGCCCGGTGGCAGAGTCCATACTTGAAATCATTTGGTATACATGTCGCTTTGATGCCGTGGAATAGAAACATTTATAGTGATTATAGTGACGCGGGTGTAATGCCCTAGTATTTGTTTTATTAGTTAATTGTTGTGCCGTGAATTAATTTGAAAGTTAAAATTTGATAACATTGAAATAATTTATAATATAAAACTGTATAATATGGAAATGCTCAATTTCTGACAAGACAGTCAAAGACAGACAGACGAGCGGTCGGGCATGATCAAAACATAAGAGTTCCGTTTTTCCCAAAATAGATACAGGACCCTAAAAATGAGTATTTGTCTAATAACTATAGACGCAGAATTTCATCAGAATTTATCACCGATACAAAAATTCTCTCAGACATAAAGATTCACACGATCATGAAGGACCAATTTAGAGATACTCGAGATTACTTTTTATCTCCTCCTCTCAGACCCTGGTATTATATCAATTTTCGCACACAATGTGGCGGGCAATATTAAATCTGCGTTATGACTATTTGAGGGTTTTGAGAGGACTTCTAAATAACACTCTAAATAACTCACAGGACTGTTAAGCACTAAGACACCATGAGCATTCTATGTTATTAATATTGTCGGTAAACGTAGAAAATAAATTTGCCTCCAATCATGTCATGTAAATACTAAATTTATCTATAGATTCCCTGTTTTTCTTCGACCTTTACTTTATAATCATCTGAAAGTCCAACATCAATTTCTATCCTTTAAGTATGAAAGTTTCTAAAGAAATAATTTCGTTGTTTTTGCTAGACTTATCCTACGAGCAAATAGAAGATTTATTGTTAGTATCTACTTAATCAACTTAACTTTAAATAGTTAATATATATGGTTTATATGCCTAATATATGGATATTTAAAATCAATCATTCACTTTAATTATAACTAGTGGTCGCCCATTAGTCGAAATTCGACCATAATTAATTTAAATTATAAGTTTGAACATTATTAAGGTTCTGTTGTCAAAGACTATATACTTCTATAATCACAGATTTCGCCAAGGCTACACTGTTAATTTGACTTTAACAATAAACAAAAGAGTATATATGCGTGTGTGTCAAATACATGGTAGTGTGTGTAATGTCTTTTTATTGACTGAATGTATTTTTTATGCATACTTAAAAAAAATATTAGCATTCTGCACTCCTTCTCTATATAAACTATAAGTGTGCGAAATTTCATACTCTTCCGTCCGTGCAGTTTTCGTAAAAACGGGTACAAAGTTTTTGCTTCACGTATTTATTGATTATAATTTCCTTGATCTTCCATACCTACAACCTCTCACACCCACTCACATACACTCTCGCTATACACACAGAGAGGACACTTAAAACACTTGTTGTTATTTTCTTTTCATTATAATTTACACATACATTTTGACTTGCTAGATCTTTCTTTTTGTTTATTAATATTACTATTTTTTCCTTTTTAATTTAGATCAAATTAACTTTTTTTATCTTTGTATAAAAACTATTCACCAGCTATTCATTTATGTTACAATGTGGTCAAATTTAAAGGGAAGGTGCTGAGGCCGAAGATACAAGATCATTCTTAGTTTCGTTCTTAGTTACAACATATTTATGCTGTACTACATCTAAAATTTTTGTTATGCTACTTAGCGGTTTTTTTTATTGATAATAAAGTTTATATTTATTTATTCATATATGTCGCGTGAATTGGAAATTATTTGAATAGGATGAGTCTTACTAAAACTGAAGATAGGTTTATTATAAACTAGGTGTTCCTGCGTCATGTCAATTATTTACCGATAGTAAGGCAAATGAACGGTCGGTAATATATAGGAACCAGCTATTAGTTGGTATTGAATTACGAATATCTTCGGAACCCTGTTTAAATATTGAATTATGAATAAGACGAAAATTTAAGATAAACATGCCTTTTTAATGCTCAGAATTTTCATTGTATCTGTGCAAATACAAGACAAACTTTTATACATACATCCGGACAAAAAATCTAAAAACGATTAAGCATTGTATAATTATTAGTTTCACTTGAATTATGGCATTTAATTTGAAATCATAGACACACGTTTAAAATATATATTTAGTGATATAGATAATATTAGCTCATAAACGTCACATTGCTGGTCGTGAATTTTAGGGTTTGACACCACGCTTGTTCAAAACGGATCTGCAGGTTTTACACATGTGACAAATCATGTAGTGCAAAATGTTTTCTTTCACTGTCTGCATGTGTAGGTAATTGACTTGTAACAACTTAATAATCCTAAGAAACTAATGCTAAATTATTGTTATGAATTTGTGTAACGCGAATTAAAATGCCATTGGAATTATCACAAAGTTTATAAGAAGTACACACACGTCATTCACAGTTCTTACAAACAAAACCGAATGCAACAAAAAAAAAACCGTAACATAAATCCCACAAGTCCGTCGTTGTAAGATACTCGCTCCGAAAGTACACTAGGTAACGCGTTGATCGCAGTTAGAACTCAACTAACCCAGTCCCGACTGCCCGACCTTATGTATTTGTTAAATAGACATTGCCTCCTAGCAACGTGCCCATTATTCCTTGGAAATCTCGAACCTACAAGTTTAATGCCTTCTAAGAATGTGCAATGAACAATAGCAGAAAGGATTTATGACATCTAACTGCGAGATAATATAAAAGGATTAGCGAGGATAAAGACTGTGAGTAATTAAGGCTACCATAAAAAGAGTAAGAGATAATTCAAATTCCAAGGGGTAATAATAATACATCAATATATAATAATAACAATAAAACATCTGTAAAGGAATAGAATCGGTTCG
Organism: Dendrolimus houi; assembly: GCA_039645545.1. Lineage (NCBI taxonomy): Eukaryota > Metazoa > Arthropoda > Insecta > Lepidoptera > Lasiocampidae > Dendrolimus > Dendrolimus houi. The sequence continues at coordinate 16,350,266 of CM077134.1, forward strand.
CAACATTATTGTTCTGAACATCTGAGCAATAATCCCTTGAACACGGCAGTTTCAGTTTAAATTGAAAATAGACTAAATCAACGGTATATTTAAAACGACCTTTGAACTACTCTGTGTGATAAAATCTGTTAATTATATAGGTACGGCAATAATCCGACGTTGTTATCTGAAATTGTACCTAAAGCCAGTTGCCTGTATAATTGCTAGATTAGCGATTAGACATGCTAAGCTTATTTCCATCAGGGAACTCCTTTTAAAGAGGATTTATTATTAAATTGACATTTAATTAAAAATTTCTAGCATTACTCGTCTGTACGAAGCAAACTTTTAAACTGCATAGATTGTAATCGCATCTGTAGTCGTCCGCGTCGTAGTCGTTGGGAAATTGGGGATATAAAAACGAGGAAATATTCACATTTCCACGCCACTGTCAAGCGGCAATAAATACATACCTTACCGAATTTCATCTTATATGTAGATCGAGTTATCACTAACCTCTACTATAATTACAATTAGGAGAGAAAAAGTTTATGTGAAGAAAAAGCGATGTACTTACATTAGTTACATGTATCTTAAAAAATAAAAGCATATTTTAAGAATTTGTAAGCCGCATTTTCAGAAAACATAGATTGCACTCGGCTTATTGCTGATTTTCAGTGCAAACCTTTCTTTTGGCTTGAGACCAAAACATCCCGAATATTTTGTGAATCTAATTTAAAAACGATTTAATTTGTAAATGATGAATTAGACTGGCTATTTTCATTTTATTTTTGTATATGTTTGATTGTCGCCATTTTGGCGTCGATAGTTAAGACGCGAAATGCGATACTCTTAATGAACTAAAAAGTTGCTATTGTTGTGTTGCGGTATACCCATGCCGAACACGTGTTTTATTACCCCTGCTATTGAAATTATCTGTAATTATTTAATGATTATCTTAATTATTCACTGTTAGTTGTTTGCGTTAATTCTCTAAGTATTGGAATGTAACCGTCCATTGTTAATTGCTAATCCATTCGTGTTTATGGCCGGCCTTCCAGGAAGACATCATAAACTGTTTCTATTGTTCAAATTTCGCAGCATTTTCTTAGAAGCCATATTGTTTTGGATTAAGCTTACAAGTTTGAAAGTTCCAATGAACTATCTGTGCATGTTTCTAATGTCATGGTGATTTCAATTTTGCGAATATAGAAGGTCGGTCCGTCGAGACAGACTTCAATTTGAGGTTCAACTGCGATCGAGAGGCTACTTATTAAGTACTGTACATTCGGAATGAGAATCTCACAACGACGAACTTTGCGAGTTTTATGTTATAAAGATCTTCTGCTTTACGGTTTGGACTTGTTGTATTTGGTTGTGTTTGTAAGAACTGTAAATTACGTGTTGTACTACTCCTAATAACGTTTGTGATTTTTTATTCGACATTTTAATTCGTATTTCGCAATTCATAGCATTATATGACCGACCTAGCTATGGACTCGGGTTTAATGACAGGCTTTGCGACGAATGAGACGAAGTGTTTAGACGTCGCGTGCGACGTGTGGTGGCATGCTTCATACACTTTAATACTTTTGTTTTTGTCGCCCGTCGCGTGGCACTAACGGTCTGGCAAGCTAAATCCAAGTTCGTAGCCAGGGCGTTAGTTGCCGGTCGCAGCGACAAGACCGAGGCTAAACCGTAATACTAATATTAGTTCTAGAGACTGGCGCAAGTGACGCTTCCGTTTGATATAAAATAGGTATGTCATTGATATGCTTGCTGCAGCTAGCCCATATGCAAGTATTACCTATGACCTAGTCCACTAATAATAAAGCTGAATGAGTGACTGCATACGTAGGCAAAGGTACAGTCATGACGAATTTTACAAATACGAAACCCAAAAAAGTAGGATCTTTTCATGTTTTACTTAATTCTTAAAAGAAGTAGAAAATTGTAAAGCACGTTTCGCATTTCAGTTGGTCGAGCCTAAACGAGTTAAAACAAAAAGAAATAAGCATTGAAATCCCAACGGGTTTCAAAATAATTGAAGGAAATACAAAAACTCAAAGTAGGCCTTTCTTAAAAGTTTTTGGTGTGCGAAGTTTTAAGCCCGGATAACTCTTTCAGGAATAACCACGTATTTGTATAAAAGTTTGGATCTAATAACATACTGCATACAACCAAATGCTAATGATAGTAAAACTTAATAAACAACTGCATTGATTACTGATGGACAATTCTGAGAAGATAAAACAATCGGTAAATCGCACTCGGCTCAAAATTACTATTGACTGAGTAATCGAGGTATTTTTTTGGTTAATTGAAATCAAATTACGCTGAATTTCAATATCTTATGTTACTTACTACTCCATCTAGGATAATGGGGCGATGGGCTTAATGCGACATTGTTATTAATTGTTAATGACGTTAAACAGGCTGTCAAGCTCTGGAATGCGTTGCCTCTTACTGTCAGAGAGGCCAAAACATTACCTACCTTTCGGAAGTCACTTAGAAAATAGTATCTGTCTTTAAATAAATATGTCTAATACAATGTTATAGCTTAGGTTCCGACAAAAACAAGATCCACCTGCATATCTGTAAAAACACATTTTATTACCTGTCGACATTTGAACCAATTTTAATTCTTTTATGATCGTCTTCTTTTTTAACTTATTTATTGGTATACGTTTCTAGAGAACAGCCCATTGTTTTATTGTACTTGTTTATGACAGCTTGCGGCCGAATTATTAGCCAGGTGTTGCGGATTACATTGACTACGATATGGGCACATTTGTGTTCGTGAGGTATAAAACGACGGTCTGATGGGGAGAGCGGGCAGTCAAGCGAGAACCAGGATTAAGGCGTGACGTGTGTAAAATCGGGAATCTAGTAGTGACGGACTTTGTGCGTTTTATTGAATTACGACCTTCTGCATTACGTTTGGATTTGTTGTGCTCAGTTATATTTGTACCTGTGTTATACGTGTTTGTATAATTCTAATAAACTCTATAATAATTCTAACTGCATTTTAATTCGAGTCCCGTAACTCGTAATAATAATAAACAGTTACTTATTTATCTATTGTAATATATGTTAATATAAAATGCTTGTCATATATAATGGTAATAAATATATTTATTTAGATAATTTCGTACATATTGGTATTTTATAAATGTGACTGGATTTATGTATGGATGAAATTTATAAATTAGTGTATGTATCTTTAAATTGTACAATTCTGTCTTTTTCTGCTCCAGCTGCATCACCAAATTCGTTAAGAATTTCTTTTAAGCTAGGGTGCCTGGACGAGATCGCTTTTAGCGATAAAGCCGCCTGTTGTTTTGCCAAGAAGTATTGTAATTATGCATTTTGTTTTTGTAATTATTTATTTTGGTGAGCAATAAAGTGTTATCTAATCTAATCTTAAACATTGACAGATAACGTACCTATGCATATACACTAATGTAGCTGTTCGTTAACGGCTTCATTTTAAGCTATAAATAAGACGCATTTGCCCACAGTCACTAACACTAATATTATCCCATATGGAGCAGTGACATTACTATCACACTGTTACGAGCTACAGGACTCGAATTAAAAATGCCGTTGGAACTACTATAGAATTTTTTAGAACTGTACAAATACGTATAAAAGAAATACAAATAAAACTTGATGCAACCAGTTCACACTGCACGATTCAATACAATTCGAACGCGCAAAGTCCGTCGTCTATATCGCTAATCGGGAGTACTAGAGAACGTCTTACTCGTTTCGTAGTCATCGCTTGACTGCCCCGCCCCTCCATTCGGGCATCGTCTTATACTAACTACACAGTACAAAGAAATTGGAGGCGCACATTGAGTTTCTAAGAAATATTAATTTGCACACCTGTGAACGTCCACAAAGTCGAAAACAATAACAATAGGTATTAGTTCGACGCTAATGATGGTTATAAAACAGCTAGAAAAACAATAGCATGTTACAAATTTAAAACACAAAGGATTCCCTAATCCGGTGGGAAGGACAATAAGCTGCGCTTACAATAGGCTGTGCGGCTTATCTTTGACGGCATGTAACAATACATATTCATTTACTTACTTATTAGCTTACTACTGGTTACCATTTGATATAAAATATACTTTATTGTACAATAAAATTTATCAAAGAATACACAAAAACAGCTTAGATATAAGTACAAATGGCGGCTTTAACGCAGGCAGCGATCTCTTCCAGACAAGCTTGGGGTGGAGAGAGAAAATAGTACAAAAGCTAGAGCAGGGTTTAGTTACACAATATTCAAAAAAATAAATAAAAATACATATTAATATTATTATATATATACATAAAGCATAGTGTATGTATATATATATATATATATTTACACTAACGACAAGATAAAAAGAATATACAATAAGATATCGAAACCCGGTTTTATACTACACGATGGCTAGCCGCGCCGGTGGAAGAGGCCTGCCATGAGTCATACTCGTAGAGTCGAATCGATTCATAAACGCCTCCATTGATTGTAACACTCGAATCGGACTCGAAACCAATGTCAAGTGCAAACAATCGCAAGTCAACGAGATGTTTGAACATTTTGTCACTGCATGCGCATCATGACTCTTCATTCTAAGTCGTCAAGAGATTAAATCTCTCATGAATGTGCTATGCGTATTATGGTAGAAATAATAACAACAGTAATTAATAAATAATAATAATAAGTAAAACTTAACCTAGAAATTTACAATAATATATCGAGCTTTTACCGCCATTTTATCGTAAGCGACATTTGCACCAAGTACACTTTTTGTTGCAGAAGATATTTTAAACTATTATTTTGTTTGTTGTTGTTGTACTTTCAGTTTTAGTTAGATTAGACCCTACTAAATCAAAAACTGAAAGTCTTAAAACAAAATAACAGCTTAAAATAGATATTTTGCATCAAAACATATAGGTACTTAGATCCAAATGTCGCTTACGATAAAATGGTGGTAAAGGCTCGATATATCAAATTACTTAATGCAAATGATTTTATTTGGATGTTTCTGTTTTCTTGTCTTGTGTGTTTCTTCACACCGACCTTGAGAATTAACGTTCAATAATATGGATAAACATAGGATACCTAATATCTCGCAAAATGGTACAGCTAACGCGAGATAAAAGAACAACCCACCTACTTGAAAGAACTGGACTGTTTTTAAACTACTTACTTTTATTGAGATCTGAGGATGAGCAAATAATTACGGACAATTAAATAATAGAATATGAATACAAAGTAAAGCCGGCTATAAATCTAGTATAGAGATTTTGTTTATTTTATTTATCCTCCAAAATCCTCTAAATCCTGATATATCATACATTAATGAAAATAGTCAATTATCCCTTAAAATCTCTGAGCGCGACTATAAGATATGTGGGGCATATAGCTCGTACGGACGCGACGTCGCGCGCACTTCTCCGACATCGAACAAGTTTGACTGAACATTGAACTTTAGTCACCTGCGCGCCGCGCTGCTCGGCAAACGTCTCGAACAAAATGGCCGACCCAGATATAGATGGCAAAGTTACATTCCCGCGTGTACTAATGAAAAAACTCATCCTTCTTTATAGAGAATTACCTTGTCTATGGGACATAAACAGCAAGGAGTTCAAAAACAAACAGCAGCGGCATGATGCGCTTAACAAACTGACAGAATTGGTACAAAAATACGACCCTAGCGCGACAAGAGTACACGTTTTACGTAAGCTTGAAAGTATGCGAGCTTGTGTACGTCGGGAGTACAAAAAGGTCCAAGGGAGTCGATTAGTTGCGACCAATGAGAACGAAATATACACCCCAAATCTGTGGTATTACGATTTATTTCCCTTTATTTACAAATATGGAGAAGTGTTGGAGTGTAATGTAAAAGAAGTAAGAGGCTCGCTGCATCAGCCTGCTGTGAGTATTTGTTTTTATTTTTGTTTATCATAAGTGACATTTTAACACTCTGATAATGAAATTTTGTCTACGAACTTCTACCTGCAAATATTGTGATATCAAAATGATTTAGTAATTTTTCGTAAATATCGGAATATGACGCAAATATAAGGCTATCAGTCACCTGAATCATTAATCAACTATAACTATACTATGATCATTAATTAACTATATAATATATATTATAGTTATGTATTATATAACGATAATAGTTTTATAACTAAGTTAGTGATAAAACAAGAAATTTTGGCGCAGTCGAATTTCTATAAACATCTTGAAAGCGAATCCCGCTTCCAAGATGTTAATAGAAAGTTATATTTTATCTGTTCTATTTCATTAATAGATCTACGATATTTTTGCGTTTCATGTATGTAAACTTGTATAGATAAAAAAAACAATCAGAAAAATGAATGCATCAACCGGTCATGTTCAAACAAATTGTTTGTAGCGTTGAAAGGACGAGAGCGGGTATAAATGTGCGCGGTGAGGGGCGGGACGGGGCGCAGACCGAATAGCGCGGCGCGCAGCCCCGCACCCGAGGTCGGCATTGAACGACGAACACGTTCAGTGACCTGCGCGCCGCGCTGCTCGACGTACGCACCGAGCAAAATGGCCGACCGAGAGAGGGATGGCAATATCAAGTTTCCACGAAAACTGATGAAGAATCTCATCCTACGCTACAAGGAATACCCTTGTCTATGGGATATGAACAGCACAGACTACACAATAAAGAGCAAACGACACGATGCGATAACAAAATTGACTGAACTGGTGCAAGAACATGATTCAAGCGCTACTAGAGTGCATGTCCTACGTAAGCTTGAAAGTATGCGGTCATGTGTTCGTCGGGAGTATAAGAAAGTCCAAGAGAGCCGACACAACGCGACCTGTGAGGATGATATATATACTCCACATCTCTGGTACTACGATATATTTCCGTTTATTTACAAATATGAGCAAGAAATGGATTTTAAATCGAAGGGGGGGAAAAGCACACCGAATCAAAATGCTGTGAGTATAATGCTTGTATGCATTTGTTCGCAGTTTATGAGTACCTCGCTATCATCATATAAGAATATGTTATTGAGGAAATAGCTATATTATAATGTAATAGTAATTTATACATTTAAAGCGACCGTTTGATATACTTGACCTGATTATTATTAAAGGTATCGTGATTGATTTTATTCTACTTAATAACAAACAATATGTTTGTAGTGTACTCTAATAGTGATATTAGTAGTTACTCTATTTATATTTGAAGGTTCCGTATAACTCGGGAACTACAGCATTGTCTTGTATGAAAGTCTTTTATGTTTACTTCAGTAGGTAATATCCAGAGCTTAAAAGAACCCGATTCGCACATTTGAAGAAATACTATTTGTATTTTCACGTGTAAAATAATATTTTAGACGTGAAAATACAAATACAAATAGTATGAATGGAAATATCGATTCAATTAATTCAAATTACTATTTTTTTATAATTATTAACAATTAATTGATTATACGAAAACATTGACCTGTAAAATAATTATGAAAGAGTTGCATTTGAACTAACGAATAAATTTGTCAAAAATTTCCTTAGGGAACGGATGTTAGTTTGGACAGTGTTACCAATAGTCATTTTTTCGTCAGATTATTAGAATTAGAACATTTTAAATCGTTCATCCCCTAAAATTCGGGCATATCCATAATTCGGATAATGTGAGTATTAAAAGTGTGACGAGTACTTGAGTAGACACTCGGCTACTAATTTTATGAGTACATAACTAAAAAACTAAGTTCGGTTCAAAATATAATGTTACGGCCGTAACCAGTGTGTAAGACAGTAAAAAGAAAAGCTATTAGGTTATTTAATTTACAGTACGAGTATCAAAATTTTCTCCAATAAAATCGAAATAAATAATATTTAAACTTATTGCTGATGCAACATCTAGTCCGGAATCATAAGTTTAAAGAGTCATTATTGAACTCTGAGTGCGACGCTTAAAAAATAAATTAATGTAATTTAATTTCATCCTGAATAATATAGTTGTCAAAATGAGAAACGAAACGACAATTCCAGTCGAATGTTCGTATTTAATCAAACCTACGTGCCTCGTTGCAATAATATGTAAACAGTATCACGCGTCTACATTAATGTTATTTGAAAATTAACCTTAAATGCATTGTTCAAAGAACAATTTTTGTATGGTAAACTGTACCGCGGGCAATATATCTGTCATGGCGTACAAAATGACCGTGATTCGTGAACTCGTGCCTAATTTCACGGATGTATCTTATCTACTCTGACGTATGTACTAGGCACATGTCTTTCTCTTTTACTCTTTAGTTTGACAACTTGATCCGGATTCAGTTTTTAGTATGCATGCGTGATGTGGAGGTTTGTAGCAAACTTAGATCATATTATTGTCTAAATTACGCATGAAGCGCGCAAAACCGGCCACAAAAGTGTTCTAAAACTAGTAGACTTACTCCACGCGCACGTTAGTGTCATTTCGACTACACAACTGTCTTGTCTCCTCGGAAAGAAAAGATGCCGTCCTGCGCCGTTAAAATGTGTCGAAATTATGTTAACAAAGGAAATGGTAATAATAAGATCTCATTTCATCGGTAAGTTTAACATTTTCCTAATGATTTCTTTAAGAAAACATAAAATTTAATTTCGATCATTTAAAGGTTAGTACAAGTGGTTGTCAGTTGAGAATTATTTTCCAAAATTTGGGGAGAAATTGTTATAAGTATGACCTTTTTTATTATTCTTATATGAAATTTTAATAATTGAAAAAAATCTATAGAAAAACGTCACACATGTAATGCGTGTGTGTGTGTGTGTCCGATTTTTTTTACCAGTTAATAATTGTTACGTTTTAGATTTCCTACGAATCCAATTACAGCGAGTCTTTGGACAAGAGTAATCCGGGATTCTCGCGATGAATATTGGAAGCCAAATAGAAGTTCTGTTGTGTGTTCCGATCATTTCGAAAAAGACGAGATCTGTATATCGGAAAAAGGTTTTAGAAGAATTAAAAAAGGGGCTGTGCCAAGCAAGGTGCGTATTAAAATAGCGAAATTGATTTAATTTATAACATAAATACTAATAATAATTCGAACACTTTAATAATACTTTCTTCTTATTGATTTTGGAAATGGACCGATCACCCTGAAATTCGACATTACTGATTTATTTTGATACTTCCATATATACGTACTTGCGATTATGAAAATAAATAAGTTATATTTTTATATCAGAAAACGCGGGATGCAGATGTCATTATTATAGCTATAATAATATTTTTCTTTCCTTTTATTCTGTCTTTGTCTTACTAAGTATGCACTGTTTGCTACAAATCCATTAATTCTTCGAAAAGTAATTGTTAAACATATTTCTGTATAAATTTATTTTAAATAAAGTTTGAGATAATCATTTTTTAACTAGTCGTGTTGCTGGGGAGTTTCTTGCCGCTTCTTCTCCTTAACAGCAATAACATGTTGCGAAGCGGTGTACATAGACTACGAAGTAAAATTAAATTTTAACTTATATGTATGACCTTCAAAAAGTGTTTTTCAGTGGAACTTATTTTGAATAAAAACCTTTGAATTTGATGTTTCAAGCAAACTAAGTTGAATTAACCAATTATATATTGTTGCAGTGCCTGTTTTTGTCGGATAGAAGATCTACAACAGAAAAGGAAGGAGTAAGTTTTCGATGCTATACAATTTTAGTAACTTTTTACTGTTTAGTCGCTTCCAAAACAATTTTAGTTAGTGTTAAAGGAGAAGCGGCGCAACAAACTCCTCAGCAACACATCTTCATTCATTTAATTATTATTATGTTTAAACATTCGTACTGTTTTTTTATTTGACATCCTAATCTAATAATAGGTTGGGGAAAAAGTCTTTTCGCATATAGTATGTATGAACTTGTAATAAGATCTCTTTGGCTATACCATTTGTATAGCCAAAGAGATTGCTAGCTGGTTTCGGTATCATTAAAAAGTTTTAATTTTAAAGAAGACAATTCTAAATTCAAATTAGGAAAATGTGTGATTTTCATTTGTTTTTCTTATTGTTAAAACAAGTGAATGTAATGAAGAAATTCGATACATTTTAAAATTTTACTACAAAAAAGGTAAAAATGCAACACAAGCCGCGAAAAAAATTTGTGATGTTTATGGACCTAATACAGACAGATACTGCATCTGTGAGAGTAGCGCAAATTTAGTTTAAGCGTTTTCAATCCGGAAATTTTGATATCAAAGATGCACGTCGCTCTGGTCGCCCTGTTACGGACAAAATTGATGCCATTTTTGAAAAAGTGGAGCAAGATCGGCATATTAGTAGTTACGATGTAGCTGGAGAACTGGGAATTGACCACAAAACGGTTTTGACGCATTTGAAAAAAGCTGGGTACACAAAAAAGCTCGATATTTGGGTGCCTCATGAGCTCCCTGAAAGAAACCTAATGAACCGTGTACTCATTTGTGATTCTTTATTACGACGCAATGAAACCGAACCATTTTGAAGAAGCTGATAACTGGTGATGAAAAGTGGATCACGTACGACAGGAACGTGCGAAAAAGATCGTAGTCAAAGGCCGGTCAGGCTTCACAGACTGTGGCGAAACTCGGGTTAACTCGCAACAAGATGATGCTGTGTGTATGGTGGGATTGGAAGGGCATTATTCATTATGAGCTGTTACCGCCCGGCAGGACCATCGATTCTGAACTGTACTGCGAACAACTGATGAGATTAAAGCAAAAAGTTGAGAGAAAGCGGCCGGAATTAATCAACAGAAGGGGTGTGGTTTGTCACCATGATAACGCTAGACCTCACACATCTTTAGCCACTCACCAAAAATTAAGAGAGTTTTGCTGGGAGGTGTTAATGCATCCGCCGTATAATCCTGACCTTGCACCTTCAGATTTTTACCTGTTTCGGTCTGTGCAGAATTCCTTAGGCAGTGTCAGGTTAACATCACGAGAGGACTGCCAAAACCACTTGTCGCAGTTTTTTGATCAGAAGCCCAAAAATATTTACAGCAATGGGATCACGTCCCTACGTACAAGATGGCAAAAAGTTACCCAACAAAATGGCACCTACATACTTTAGTCAAATATAAATAAACTTTATAAAAAAACCTTTTGAATTTTTATATAAAATGCGAAGAAACTTTTTCCCCAACCTAATATTTCCATGACGTTTAAATTAGTAGGGCCCATCAAAAGTGAATGAAACTACATCTACACTTACAAATTTCGCACACTTATAGTTCATATAGAGAAGAAACGACGAGTGCTAATATTTTTTTAAATTATGAATGAAAAAGACATTAAATTAATATAAAAACATTACACACACTACGATGTATTTGACATACACACACGCATATATACTCTTTTGTTTATTGTTAAAGTCTAAATAACAGTGTAGCTTTGGCGAAATCTGTAATTATAGAAGTATAGTCTTTGACAACAGAACCTTAATAATGTTCAAACTTATAATTTAAATTAATTATTGGTCGAATTTCGACCAATGGGCGACCCCTAGAGCAATATAACTAAAGCGATAGACGGTTTATCTTCATCTGAGATTATTTCACTACACATAGGATTATTTATATTTTTGGAAATTACTGTATACTTATTTTAACTTCTACATTTTGCATAAAGCTTCATTTTATGTTGCCTAAAAACATGTTGAAAGTTTATGGAGATATGTTAGTTATTTTAGTATTTTTCTGTCATAATTGGGATGATAATTTTGTCTGTGTTCTATTAGCTGCATCTCCATTAATTCTTAGGAAAGAAACAGTATATCATATTGATATATTAAAATATATGTTTATAAGAGCTTTTTATAAACGAATATGAATAGTTTTATTTTAATAATAGCCTTTTTCACGCGGTCTAGCTGCCCTAAAGTTTATATTTTTATCTCGCAGAAACTATCCCGTGTATGTACCAGTAGGAACCACGGGGTAAGCCCCGTGGTTCCTACTGGATACTGAATTATAATAATTTTGTAATTATACTTCTATTATTATAATTTTGGATTATACGTAACGTCCACTACCCAGTAAAAACCCACTACAAGCAAGCAAGTCCACTATTACAATTGATTTCACAGACTTACTTACTTACGCGGTATAATCTTTGGAGCATAATAGTCTATTAATCTTCGGCAACATGCTGTGTAACACAAAAATATTTTTAAAATACGAATAGTTTTTTTAAATTATTCCATTAGTATTGGTAATTAAAAGAATTATAATAAACAAAATCTGTTCAGACATTTTGTTGTGACTCAAAATTAGTGATTTTTGTTGATAATACTTTAAATTATTTTAAGAAAACTATTTAAAACCTATGAGTAATATTAAAGTATAATTCATAAAGCGATTAAATCATGACCACCGTTTAATCTTTTCATTTAGATAAAATTATTTAATAATATAAAATAGGGTAATATTTTTTAGCTGATATCCCCAAAACACGCACACATTGATAGTTTTTGAAGAGCGAAACATAGAAACGCTACGCGTTTACGATGCCCGTTTTTTGTGGTGTTCATAAATAATAAATATACTATATGTATATCAATCGGTGTTACTTGTTACCAATGTTCTCTCTAGTCGTATTATATTTTTATGGTTGCAAAAAACCTTATTAAGTGTTTATTTTACTCAAAATATTAGTATGAATGCATACACAATAACGCTATGTAATCAAATGACAAACTGGTCGGATGCCCTTACCATGGAAGTCTAAAGTTACAAATATTTAAATATCCTGTGGCCTTGGTCTCTTTTGCAGATTTATATTGTAACTCTGATGTATGTCCATGCATACAGGTACACGCCGAAGTTAATACATTCTCCTATTATATTAATGTACTCTGTGTATTGCATAAAGTTCTATGTTACTTTGATACCTGTCACATTTACTGCGAGATTCTGAGAAAATGCTATAGTAATCTCTCAGAGCTTATTACAATTTGGTATGTCTAAAATTTTCAAAATTATTATGTCCAGAGGGCCGCCTTTGGAATCGCTTAGTGAAATTACACGTGTCCTAGATATATAGATAGTTGTAAGACATAACAAAACTCCGCTTTATTTTGGTACTTGTCATGTTTGTCATACGAATCTGCGAAAGCGGCTGCTTTAGGTCCTCAGGTAAGAACATACAAACAAAAATCGGTATCATTGTCGAATTACAGGACTAGAAGCGAGATATTTTATTTATTTGCACAACACAAAAAATAACACAATCATAACATAGTTTCTAAATGGTTACGTCTAGATCAGCAACCAAGTGTGATAAGTGCTAACACACGTAAATGCTAAAATTATAAAATTATACTTTTGTAAACATGTAACTTGCATTCAGCATAATGGTCCAAGATCCCAGTCACCGCAGACTTACGTGATTTTAGGAAAGTTGAAATTTTTTGAATCGGTAGTTTAACATAAACTTAGAAAGGAAAGGATACTTGCTAAGCTGAAAGCAGGGCCGTTTTTCAGGTAGCAGGTATCAAAGGTGGAAAAAAACCATGCTGACTTACGTCAAAGTAGCAAGTCTAGTTTTTACATATATCATATATATGATATTGTTATAAACAAATATATACAGTTGCCAGACATTTCCTGTGGGCCATAACTTTTGACAGACACTTAAAAAAAAGTGGGAACTTACGTCATTTTAGGAAGGCTGAATTTTATATAAATCAATATCAATATCATATCAAGTTTAAACACTTTAAAATATTTTTCAATGAGCCAGACAAATCTGAGGGGCTAAACATCCTCCCAGACTCGTTAAGAATCCCGGAGGAAGCGCGATAGCATTATTCAAGTCAATTCAATATTATTTATATTCAAATTTTATATATATTATTTATATTCACGCGTCAGAGTGCATCTCACTTGTACTTATACGCTTGAATAATGCTCTAATGCTCTCGCGCTGGTGAGTAAGTCTGGGGTGACTGGGATCTCACTCTATAAGGACGTTGGACGCATCGACCAAATTAAATCAATATCTTTAAATGGCACAGAACTGAAAGAACACGACGGTACTTAATGAAATTATATTATTTATTCAGATTACTTTAATTGTTATCTAAATTGAAATACAAAAATCAATCGTCTAATATCTTGCTCTAGACGTGCGTAAAAACGTATAAAAATTTATTAACATATAAGAATATTATATACTTAAACAATGGAATTTTACAGACTATTGAAAGTTATGAGTCTACTACCACTTCCAAAGCAAATTTTAATTATTAGTTACTATTAGGAGAAGCGGCGCAACAAACACCCCAACAATTTACTTTATAATTATTATGTATATACATTCGTGGTCTTTTTTTATAATATATTTAGAACTAATACTAGGTTTAACAAAGTAATTTGTATGAATAATTACTGCAACAGCTTGGTAGCGATCGTATTATGCCTAGCGAACACTCCTTTTTATATCACATATTAAAATTATAAATAACCTTCTATAACACCTTCATAATAGACAAGGTTTTTCCAGAAATAAACTACCGTGAAGTTCGTACTTGCATCGAGTAAATAGCTTTAAATATCCTTCATCCATTTACAATCATTGTAGATATCTTAAAAACAAAACATTAAAAGTCAAAGCAAAGATAATTCCACTCTAAACCAAAACAGATAGAGTTCATAATGGAAATTATATTTACAAGAAACCACCTCACACGTGATAAGATTCTATAGTCATTACATGATTAAACCTATCTTTATAGCCTCTATTATTTTAAGTGTGAATCAATCTAGACTGTAATGTTCTAATATCTGTATTATTATATACATGGTGGCAAAATAAAGTTGAAAATAGCAAATTTATATAAACTCTAGCAACTCAATATTAAGTCAAGAGAAATTTTGATACTTACTAGTGATTTTTAGTACGACACTAAACATCGTGCAAGTATCAAGTTGCTTTAGTTATGACGTACGCATTTTGTCAACATAGCCTATTATATATAGCCTATATGATATTAGGTTGGGGTAAAAGTTTCTTCGCATTTTGTATAAAAATTCAAAAGGTTTTTTTATAAAGTTTATTTACATTTGATTAAAGTATGTAGGTGCCATTTTGTTGGATTACTTTTTGCCATCTTGTAGGTAGGGACGTGATCCCATTGCTATAAAAATTTGGGCTTCTGATCAAAAAACTGCGACAAGTGGTTTTGGCAGTCCTCTTGTGATGTTAACCTGACACTGCCTAAGGAATTCTGCAGAGACCGAAACATGTGAAAATCTGAAGATGCAAGGTCAGGACTATACGGCGGATGCATTGACACCTCCCAGCCAAACTCTCGTAATTTTTGGTGAGTGGCTAAAGATGTGTGAGGTCTAGCGTTATTATGGTGAAAAACCACACCCCTTCTGTTGATTAATTCCGGCCGCTTTCTCTCAACTTTTTGCTTTAATCTCATCAGTTGTTCGCAGTACAGTTCAGAATCGATGGTCCTGCCTGGCGGTAACAGCTCATAATGAATAATGCCCTTCCAATCCCACCATACACACAGCATCACCTTGTTGCGAAGTTAACCCGGGTTTCGCCACAGTCTGTGAAGCCTGACCGGCCATTGACCACGATCTTTTTCGCACGTTCTTGTCGTACGTGATCCACTTTACATCACCAGTTATCAGCTTCTTCAAAAATGGTTCGGTTTCTTTACATCGTAATAAAGAATCACAAATGAGTACACGGTTCATTAGGTTTCTTTCAGTGAGCTCATGAGGCACCCAAATATCGAGCTTTTTTGTGTACCCAGCTTTTTTCAAATGCGCCAAAACCGTTTTGTGGTCAATTCCCAGTTCTCCAGCTACACCGTAACTACTAATATGCCCATCTTGCTCCACTTTTTCAAAAATGGCATCAATTTTGTCCGTAACAGGACGACCAGAACGACGTGCATCTTTGATATCAAAATTTCCGGATTGAAAACGCTTAAACCAAATTTGCGTTACTCTCACAGATACTGCATTAGGTCCATAAACATCACAATTTTTTTTCGCGGCTTGTGTTGTTATTTTACCTTTTTTGTAGTAAAATTTTAAAATGTTTCGAAAATCTTCATTAGATTCACTCATTTTAACAATAAGAAAAACAAATGAAAATCACACATTTTCCTAATTTGATTTTGGAATTGTCGTCTTTAAAATTAAAACTTTTTAATGATACGAAAACCAGCCAGATGCAAATGGTATAGCCAAAGAGATCTTATTACAAGTTCATACATACTATATGCGAAAAGACTTTTTCCCCAATCTATTATTTACTTTAATAATAAAAAGAAAAGAGCTTTAACACCTTGTGATAGTTAACAATTATTTGATTAAAAGAAGCTAAACTAACCATTACAAAACGTATAATGTCGGCTCTTTGGTAAATAACGTCGAATTATAACGAAAAGATTTTTGCTTCAAATTGCACTAGACATCCTTGGTAAACTTTCAAAATCATTGCTCCCTTGAGACTTGGTATTGTTACTGTATGCGTATTTAGTTTTTTTAGCGGTTTTAGACTCGGTACAACGTTAGAATTAAAATAATCTGGATAAATTCGCTTTGTTTATGATTTACTGACCTTGACTACAGGTAAAACAGAATATTGTCAGAAGGCAAAAAAAATTGTTCTCGTTCTAGACGTTATGATCTGTTTATAACTAGCTATACCCGGCATGCGTTGCAGTGGCATGTAAAGAAAAAAATAATTGGTAGTATGTTCTATGTTTTTGGGCCAGAAACCTTCACGGGCGTCCTCAGAACACCTACCAAAACTTTCATTATAATTTGATCAATGATTTAGGAACGCATAGAGGACAAACATACAAACACTTATTTCTATTTATGTAGATTTTAAGAACATGCGGTATTTTTAAAAATTTCCGACTTCGAGACTTATAGTCTATACTTTTTTTATACGCTGTCCTTTTTTTAAAATTTATTGTCTAATATGCTTACATTCATATATATTAGAAACACACTTGACTGTGGCACAGAAACCTCATGGGTTTATTCGTGCCGTAGAGAGTCGAGTACACAATATTGTTATATCAAAAATAGGAGCAGAGGCGAGTGATTGTTACCATCATTCTAGTATATGGTTCTCTTTTAGTCCCATGGCTGCACATACTGTAACGCTGAAACGCAAAGTATCCAGTTTCGATTCCCTGCAGGGTAAATTTTGTAAAAGAACTTGCCGTTATTTTTTCCGGTCTGAGTGTCTGACCCATGGGCTCCAGAGTTGCTCGTTATATATTATTCATAATATAACTGTAACCTAAAAAATACGAGATGGTTTGTCTGCTAATTAAAAAAAAAATGTACGTATACATTGTTTCCTTTTGCGAAGCTGGCAAACAGGCAGAAGGCCTATCTCATGGAAAGTGGTTACCATCGCCTATCAAGGTTGTTATGGCGGCATACGCTAGACCAGGGGTGGTAGCCATCAAGACGGGCAAATACCCTACCACCGGACTACGGCTTTGGGTTGTTTTGTCGCCTCGTATGATAGGCCGCCCGGCCGCAGGAAATTGTATACTTTCTCCGTTCCTGCACGGATAAAACGCAATATTAAATTTATTTACAACAATTTAACTCAAAGTTTATTCAAACGCTTACCTCCTAAGACAAAGCGAGGTATATATATATATAAGCCGCACACAGAAGGTTTGCCTATGACTACTTACTATTATTGTATATACTTATGTAAAGTATATACAATATTAAATTAAAGTAATAAATTTATTGCAACAACTATTTATGCAACCCTTTTTGTCAACCCTACTGACCATCGACGCGTGACATCATGAGGCTATCGGCAAACCTTAGTATTAGTTAATATTTTTGTCTTACTTACATGGATGTAACTTTTGTGCCGCGATGTATTTTTCAAGCTTCCGCCTAAGGACTATTTCGGCGCCGTATCGTCCGACAGAGCCGTTGTCGACAAGAAGGAAATAAGCGTGTCTGTTGTTTAGGACTGCAAGTTTTGATCTGAAACAATGTAATTATATACTTACTAAAAAGAGACAAAAATCAATATTGAATTCATACAAGAATGCAGGACATATCTGTTGTAATAAATCTATATAGGGTTTGAGTTTATACAAAGCATTTGAAAAAGAGAAAATAATCAGGGGCCAGCTGATTCTGAAAATACAATTTGTAGATTTTTGAAGTGCAACTTCTTTAGAATTTATGTGATTTGAAATGCGATAAAACGAAAAAGCGACACTAAAAAGAGATAAACACATAAAATTCAACCTTATTTAATACGAAAACAGATTTCTCTTTACCCGTTAGTATTAATTTTCACTTTAAATGAAACTTAAAAAATTCAAATTAATTTTAGCTCTATCTGTGTATACTTGAGGCAGATATTCTTAGATTAGATCAACAGATACGTAGATACACATAAGTGCGTAACAGTGCATTGAATTTTAAACTTTATGTTTGTGATTTAAAATGTAATTTTAATCGAATTATTACGAATACGGGTAGTACTAAGTACCTAAGAATAAATACGTCTATAATAGAATAGAAATGCGAAAATGTGTTGTAGATATAATTATGTTCGCCTGTAAATTCTCTGAAGTTTCACTTCTATTGCGTGTGAAATTGTGTCTGTGTGTTTACACAATTTTTTTGTCTGTTTGTTTGAGCGTCACGTGAAAACTATTGGACGGATTTAAACGAGATAAGAAAAAGGCGTTTGGAGAATCACTTACAGAAATTGACACGTCTAGATATATAGGTAGTTATAAGACATAGCATAAAGTTCCATTTTAATTTGAAACTTGTTACATTCGTAATACCTACCATGAGAGGCAATATTCTTGTTCCGTTGTATTCGATTGCTTTTGATAGGGTAGCCAAATGACAAAAATAGATGACAAAAATAGATATTTTGCCTAATTTTGACTTAGATAAAAAAAATCTTTATTTATCAAAACACGAACTCTTCAACATTAGCCAGGAATACAGTGCATGTCGAGTCTTTCCGATATGCATTTGCCTAAATGTTTTTGTTTAAAAGTATTTTAAAATACATTTTATTTTAAAGATATGGTTTAAAAAATCTTTTTCGGTCGCGATAAAAAAAAACAACAAATATTTCTACTATCCATTTTTGTTTTTTTGTTTTAGTTAGATTAGACCCTATTGAATAAAAAGCTGAAAGTCTTAAATCGTAGGGCAAAAAAAAAACTAGCAAGTGTCGCGTTACAGTTGAAACAGCAAAGGCTCGATGTATTATTTATTATGTATATACTTACATATACCCAGTTGGAGTTCCTAAAACACAAGTGGGGCATAGAATAAAAACTTGCCACAATCACATTTCTAGCAAAATTATCAGAATCCTAATAAAATAAATATTAGGCCGTTGTAAATATCAAGAGCACAGTTTGTTATTTTCCATCGGATAATACATCAGATAAACTAACTTTTACCCATTGAATTGGTATTCTCTCCACGTACTTTACTAATGTTACCAGATAAGCAATTACTCTACCCATTCTGTGCTACAACGCTGATCTTACAAATACAATTTTATTTGACGTCTAAAATTGCTACGTTGTTCGAATAATGTATTGATTGTATTTGATATTTTGAGCGAGAATTAAAACTAAAGGGACCTAATATTAAAGACTGACATAAAGATATATAAGTTACAGCTTCTTTATATATCTATAATATTGTTACAACTTAGACCCCGACAAAGAAAAATTCCACGTACAGATTAGTAAAAGCACATTTTATTACTTGTCGGCATTTGAACTAATTGTAATCCTTTTATGATAATATTTTTTTCGGCTGGCTTATTTATTGGCATACGTTTCTAAGTTATTATGGAGAATAGCCTATTGTTCTATTGTACTCGTTTACGGCCGCTTGTAGGCTGCATCAATAGCCAGGTGTTGCGGATTACAATTACAAGCTAATTCTAGGAAATTATATCGACATTGCCGGGTAGGCACATTTGCATTTGTGAAGTATAAAACGACGGCCTGATTGAGAGGGTAGTCAGTTGAGCTACAACTACGATACGGGCGTGACGTGTGTACATTCGGAAATATAATAGTGACGGACTTTGCGCGTTTTATTGAATTACGACCTTCTGCATTACGTTTGGATTTGTCGTGTTCGGTTATATTTGTACCTGTGTTATACGTGTTTGTATAGTTCTAATAAACTCTATAATAATTCTAACGGAATTTTAATTCAAATCCCGCTAACTCGTAACAATATACTATTTATAATAGTATCATAAAATTCTAAACATGCCGTGTCTGTATATTAAAGCTATTAAAAAAATAAACTGGATTGGACTATATAAACAATGGAGAACACGATGCAATTTTTTTAGATTTCTTG
The DNA here is from genome assembly GCA_039645545.1 of Dendrolimus houi. Taxonomy (NCBI): domain Eukaryota; kingdom Metazoa; phylum Arthropoda; class Insecta; order Lepidoptera; family Lasiocampidae; genus Dendrolimus; species Dendrolimus houi. Next base: position 16,370,649 of record CM077134.1, read on the forward strand.
TTTGTTTGTCGGTTTGCCTGTTGTTCGGGAATGACGATTTCGATGCGGTTTTTGTTGATCGACAGCAAATTCCAAATTCTTAGACTTAAAATCTGCGCTACTTTTTATCCTGGGAATCCCGCGGGAACTTTTCTGGAAATTATTTAAAATGGCCAGACTTAAAAAAATCAAATACCCATGTGAATTTTTTACTGGACCGATTTTAAAAATTCTTTCACCATTAGAATGCTACATTATGCCTGAATAGTGTAGGCTATATTTATTACTAGAAAAATTAGGGACTAAAACTTGAATGATGTAACCCAAGGTATATTATATAAAAAAAATAAGCCATAAAATGTCTTTCATCGCATGCGCCGCGGAAACTATTGATTAAGGACAAAAATATGTTCTACAGTATTAAAGAACATATCAATACGGGTTGCCTGGAAGAGATAGCTTCTTAGCGATAAGACCGCTCATTGTGCACATTTAGAATATTTTTAGGCTATAAGGTTGTAATGGTGTACAATAAAGTGTTATCTATCTATCTATTAATATCTATAAAAAACTTCACGATTATTGTAGTTATGTCACTATAACTACTTTTTTATATATTAAAAGCTGATAGAAATGCCGAGCAAATTCAGACTATGTTTTATTTATACCTTTGTATTAATCCTTATCCAAATCAATAATTTCGTATTCAAGACTGTTTCAACACCTGTAGATTACTTTTGAATTATTCAGATCCGACATTCCATTCAAAAGATATTACGAATTTAAAAATGTCAATCTAAGCAAAATACTTAGCGCAGTAATCGGGTTCTAGGATTTTTATGAAATTTTGTGTATGTTTGAATGTGTCCAGGGATGGTTTGGATTTACTATTATACCCGGTAGGTGGCGCTGGGATCGGGCTCTAGATTTTTATTTTTTCTAGGTAGAACAATGTTTGCGGAACCGCCAGTAGAATATAATATAGGACTTTTGAAAAATATTAAAAATATTTTTGAAATGACAAACATGAAAGTCGGGGGAGGGAGAACAATAAAAAAATATATCCATTTAAAGGGCGGTACCAAATTGGTAGCACCTTTGATATTACAAATGTCCATGGGCAATGGTAAACGTTTTCCACAAAGTTGGTCGACTGCAGCCTGCTGAACTCATGCAATAAATGAAGACTAATTTGTTTCTATGTGTAGCGATATCGTGAACAGAATAAAGTTTACAGGTGTTTGCCTTACACGTACGAGTATATAATTGAGATTTACTGATTATACGATGAAAGAGTCTTGTATCAAGTCACTGAGATTTGAAATTTTCTTTTTCAATGTATAATTTATAACCATTGGGTACTTAGTCCGATATTAAGGGATGATAAGAATATTTTAAATTACTCTTTTATTTATTATTAGCACGTGCTATGTGTCAGCGAAACTTGGTTCGCGTTGCCATGAGAGTGACGTATTTCTTAGTGGATCGCAATAATTGGACAGACAGGCGAGACAATGAGAGACAGGCATACTATTGTGATCTAATAAGACTTCCCTTTCTTGTAATAATATTTTATTCGTTGTTCTAGGAATCAGAAGAAGAAATTGAAGAAGAAGAAAACAGTTATAGTGCAGCAGAATCGTTTTCCGGCGACTACAGTGCTGCAAACCAAATAATAGAAGTTCCAATCTGTTCGCCGGCTAACAAACGGTATTCAAACTACGATGAGGAGCCAGCCAAGAAGAGGCCAATGACTGAGGTTGGAGACGAATATGACGCTATAGGTAAGTGTGATAATGTAATTCTAACGATTTCTCAGAACATCGGGGTAAATATATACTTTGTATCGTGAAATAAACATTTGGTCGATTTTTCAATACCTTTTTTTTGATGACGCACGGGGAAAGTCTTTAGTTGGGACAATTCTCGGGCTTGGGGGAAGGCTTTAAACAGAGGGCCAGAGAGGCCACACATTATGATCGATCGTATTCACATTGTGGCCTCCGAGCGGAGGACAGGGGGATGTTGGCCGTCAAACTACCCACTAAACCTAACCTACCCTTTTCACCAGTATTGGGGGGAGGGTCCGCGAGATTCTCGACTGGTCCACGCGGCCCTTGTGATGGAATTACGAGAGGAGCTGCGCGTAGCGGCGCCTCCGACCCCGAAGCCGCCTCCTGCGAATGGGATCGGCGTACGCGCTCTCCTACCTCTCTCTTTCGGCCGCCTCCTTCTGGGTCATAACTGACTCGCAGAAGGAGGCCGTGCCCTGCCATCTCTTTTTGTTGGAGAACATGGTCTCACCCACGCTCCCAGAGAAATCACTGGAATGATCTCCATTTCCAATTGGAACGTCTGAGGCCCCCACGCGGCGCACTCTACTAGCGTGTAAAGCGCTGTATCTAGTTGTGCGCCGCAGTGATGGCACTCGGGCGTTGGCTCCCCTCCCGCCGTGCTATACGGCACAGATACTTATCGAAGCAGCCGTGCCCAGTAAGTATCTGTACCATTCTGTACGTTAGGGTCCTGCTCTTACGCGAGACCCAATGAGACAGGTGGGGGCGGACAGCATAAGTGTACCTGCCTGCCCATACTACGTAACCTATTTTTTTACCTACTGTAGTATATGTCAAGATATAGTTTGAAATAATTTTTTGGGAATATAAAGTTAATAAATAATAATTTAGATCATTAGCCATGTAAAAAGCGCTAATCGCTGCTCGTCATTGTTGAATATAGCTCGAAAAAGCGCTAGATTCCTCTAGAGGATATTAACTACGTGACGAAAACCTAACCATTTTCGATTAGACGCTTTTTTCGGTTTTCGTATCTAAATGACCAAAAGTGAATATATTTGAGTTTACAAGTACTTCTAAGTGTTTCGTTATCATTTCTCAGGTATAAACGTAGCAGCAAAACTTCGATATCTTCCACCGAACATGAGGGTGCTAGCAGAGAAGCTGATCAATGATGTTCTATTCCAAGCTCAAACAAATGGACTAACACAACATACGACTTTATCTACGCCAGACCCTTTCAAACAGGAGTGACGTCAATACACGAAAAATATTAAAATTTAATAAAATTATAGTACTAGCAAAACTTAAGTACGTTTTAAAGTTCATAAACACCTACATATTTGGCTGAAGCTTTTTTTATTTATTCTACTCGATTATTCACGGATACTGGACACTGTTGCGATACACAAATCGTACAGAACCATATTTAAAAACAAGGAAATTATACTTCACCAATATTACTAATTCAAGTCACCGTGTTTTACGTTTTGTATCCAAGGATACCAAATTTAAATGTAAATATTATGATACATTTTATTTCTTTAATGTCTTTCTTACATCTGGAATAATTTTAGGGTTAGTGATTGTGTCACGCAGATGTAGCGATGGGTTTAATGCGTAATTTGAGGTGCGACATTGTTAATGATGTTAAACATTGACTGATAACTCATGTATATATGTTATAGTCAAACATCGAAGCTCTCGCGCTCCTAGGTTTGACTAGTCAAACCTTAGGTCTGACATAAAGTCTTAGTCAAAGTCAAAATAAATGACGTTTTTCTGCCTTCGACTAACGAATTTTCGTCTAACCTAGGAGAGCCTAATTTATATAGTCATTAAACATGTACCAAGTGCAGTACGACTCGACGTTTGACCAAGTCTGCCTTAGTCACTTCTTCTAGGATCAACTAGGCAAAGCTGGGAACAGATTATTTTACGTTCGACGTTTGACTAAAAAGTTAGGCACTTCTAGGTTTGACTAAAATACTTAAGTCAAAGGCCGAAATTCAACCTAGTCGTCGTGAGTAGTTCGTCAAACCTAGGAAAAGCAGTAATTCCAGGACGAGATTGCATATCGACCCTTGACTATAACACATACACTAAAGTAACTATTCGTTAAGGGCTTTGTTTTTTAACGCTATAAACAAAAGGCATTTGGCAACATTACATTTGCAGTGACATAAAATATTATTTTGTCAATTAAAGTCATCTCACACGGGAAACAGTCAGGATTTTAAAGCTTAATAAATATTTTCGATTATTAAAGATGGATTTTTAATTCTTTCGTAATCAACAAAAAGTTCTATCCGTGCAGGAACGGGTAAAGAATTTCCTCCGTTCGGGTGGCCTGCCGTAAGAGGCTTAAGCAACCCACAGCCAGGTGGTAAGGTATTTGCCCATCTGGATTGCTACCACTCCTGGTCTAGAATATGTCGCCATAATCTTGAGTGCTGTTCCGGCATTAGTGGCCAGGTTCCAGTCTCCCTTTAGAGAGCGGCAGCATATTAGTAGCACCTTTTCTGTTACACATGTTCATAGACGATGTTAACCGCTTTCCATCACGTGGGCCGTCTGCCTGCGTGCTGAATTCAAGCAACAAAAACAAAGAAATGGCATGATTCCGCATTGATGCACTGACAAATCACAAAATGGCCTTAACAAAAATAACCTTCCCAATTTTTTCTAGATTTAACATAACCCATTCAATTATGCAGTGCAAATGTTAAAATCCTAGCGATAAATCTTCGTGATAGCCGACGACCCGGACGTGCCGACAGGCCGAGGATTAGCTGCAGATTTGTACGCGTGATGGGAATGGGTCAAAAATACACTTCTGTTGTAAAAAACCCAACCGTCCCTTTGTCAACGAAGAGTTAGTATTTGTAGAAGGGCGTAAAAAATCTGGCAAGTGTTTATCAGTACACGCAGTGCCGGGCTGTATTTTATGTAGAAGTGATAATGTCTGATGATTTTGTTTTTTCTACAAATGGTAAAGCAAAAGATATATAGTTAGTAAGATATAGAAACGCGGTACATATCATAACTTAATATTATTTTGGCACTAAGTCTCGATCAGTCATTGTAAAATAAATCACAACTTTAAAGAAGAAACGATGCCATCTATAAAAATAGGGAACAAATACATGTAAATTAAACAATGATATTTACTGTTACTATATAATAACAGAGTGGTACGTTGTATATTACCCATAACACAAGCGTAACTTGCTTAATTTGGGGATATACAATATCTGTGTTTGTCTGCCGATTATTATTGTTACAACTTAGCCAAAATGCCACGTAGCACGCCGACAAAAGTGAATGCGCACCTCCCGGCCATAAAGCACAGTTTATTATCTGTCCGCATTTGGAGTTCTTTTGTTTACTTTGTGTTTAAAATTTGTAATTAGAAAAGCCGCCTATTGTGTATTGTAATCCTTTATGATTGTCGTTAGCCAGGTGTAATTCTTGGAAGATCCAGTCCACGCGGTCGATTGTTGTATCGTATAGTTAATATAAAATAATGTCCGAACGGAGGGGTGGGGGAGTCAAGCGACGATTACGATACGGGCAAGACGTGTGTACATTCGATAAGCTATATAGTGACGGACTTTGCGCGTGTTATTTAATTGTGCATTACATTTGGACTTATTGCGTCCGGTTATATTTGTACCTGTGTTATACGTGTTTGTATAGTTCTAATAAATTCTATAGTAATTCCAGCATTTTAATTCGAGTCCTGTAGCTCGTAACATTATTATTATTATAATATACTAGTTCTGCCATCGAAACTTCCTTTGCGTCTAGTTTAAAATATGCTTCTTATTGAATTGTAAAGCACGGCGTCGAAAAAACCGCGACTGACGAAGAAAAAAAGGAAGACACTGTACCGCTGACAACGTGTATGCAATTTTTTTTGATAATCGGTTGAGTAGTTACTGCATGACAGCTTGATAATTTGTGTGTCGCATTTCTGATATTATATCACCAAATCAAATCATAACTCTGAACAATCAAATCCCATTCCATCCTAATATAATAACGAATTTACAAGCATTTGATTGATTTGGAATTTGTCATGGGCTGATACACAAGTCGCTTAGGTGTATCCCAAGTGAAATTCGAATCAATCTAATTTTATGGGAATGGAATAATTTTCTGGTCCACGGAAGATCAGATTGAAAGGGGTCAGGATAGTGTAAAGCTGAGTCCTATTAACTTATATAGACATATTAAAGTAGAATATTATGCTCAAATTCAACGGTGTCGACAGATTTATTAAAGATTTCACAAAATGACTATTTTACAGTTTGTACATTTGCTCTTGCTTATAGTGGTGGATGCTGGCAGTTGTTGGTGGCGTGCTGGTGCTTTCTTGTAGTAGGGTCAAGAAAATACACCTTGTTGTTTACAGGGATTTATTCTCGTACTAGTTGAGCTTGGATCCTGATCCCTAGGTTCAACTTAGTAACTTTATATGCTTTTTCATCCCCTACCTAAACAAGTTTTTAAATGCACTTTCTAATCGTCAATCGGTAGTTAGTATAAAAATTATATTACCTTGGAGAAGCTATAGCGTGGTACGGCACATCTCTCCCTTTTCCAATCAGCTCATTAGCACCTTCCACAATACCCCATGGAGCTATGCCGATGCTGACGACTCGACCGGCTCGCTGCGATCGTTCTAGTTGTAATGCGTCACCCACTTGTCTTGTAACACCTTGATGAGAGATTTTGATGTTAATTTTCCATCAAAGAGGTCTTTAATAAAGAGTTTCAAAAATCAGGAATGATTGCAATCTGACAGAACAATTTTACACCCGCATTTTAAGCGACGATAACTGTTTACTATTATGCTGCAGTTTCATCTGGAACAATGTTATAGTTATAGACCGTTTCACGCAGACGAAGCGGTAGGTTTAATGCGTTATTTGTGATACAATTTTATTAATCTGGAGAGAACTTCCCGCCGAGGTTTTCCCTCTGCACTACGATATGGGGTCGTTTAAGAAGGGCGTTATAAAATTTCTTAGAGGCTAGCAACGCGTTGGCAACGCCCCTGGTGTTGCAAACGTCCATAGGCGACGATAACCACCTTCTATCAAGTGGGCCGTCCGCCTGTTTGCCTTCTTCAGGCAATAAAAAAAATTTGTGAATGACGTTAAATATTGACAGGTAACTTATATATATAAACACTTAAATAGCTATTCTTTATCGGCGTTATTTACAACGCTATAAGCAAAACGCATTTGGCCACGGCAAATTCAGTTAATAACTATAACATTATCCCAGATGAAGCCCGAGCATTATATTTAAAAAAAAATAGTCAGCTTTCTTTTTTGTAGAATCGGTATGTCCAATATACGCTGTATCGAAACCTTGGGGCCCAATTCTGCTATTACTATCTCGTCAAAATGGCCGGACAGTATCGTCTCAATTGTAGGCTTGCTTGATTTCGGTATTCTGTTAATTCCAAAGGCGAGCCCGTGGCACGCCACTTTATCTTTATAAATATTTATAAGCGAAATAAATGTTTAAAAGTTTAATAGCTTTTCAATATTCATTTCGGTTAACGCCATTTCTGCTAATGGTAGTGTCAATTTTTCTACTATTATTCCGCCGCGTCTATGTTGAGAAATTATTGTGGATTTAGTAGAATACGAATACTTGACACTATCGCAATGGAATCGTACTTTGAACATCTTCGGAACGTCAACAAGATATTGAAATAGCAGAATTGGGCCTCTTGCCGACCGCCTACATTTCTATGAGTGTTTTTTCACTCGATGTGTGTGGGATCCGTTACACACCGAGCAAATTCGGCTTTTGGTATCGCGTATATCGAGCATAACGATTCCGCACCATTGCTGCAGCGACAAATCAGAAAGCAACCTTAAATGCGAACTTGAAGTTCGTGCGTGTCGTTGCGTAGAACACAATTATAATCCCCTTGTTCCCATTACGCTACAACGGGACGTGACATACAACGCTACTACGTGACAAGTGGTAGGAGGGGTCCTAAATTTCGTAACGTCACATTCCAAAATCAAATATATTTAAGCTAATGACAGGGTATAAGGTTCCCGGGATTATTCGTAAATCTCCGAGTTGTTTGTATCCATTACCCCATTATTCGACTCGTTCTGTGATCGCTCGAATAGAAAAGCGTGCACTCACTCCGGCTTTGGCTCGATACATATGTCGTAGTAGCGCCCTAGGGTGATTAATTATTGTGCGGGAAGTGAGACTCAATTAAATTGGCTATTAATATAATCAATCGCTTTCTTACCAGTATTTGTTCCCCCGGTAAATATCCAAGCTCCAGTAGTTTTAGCAGCTTTCAGCAAACCTTTCCTTAATACTTTCTTCAGTTTTGGCTGTAGATCGAAGTTGGCTTTGCCACCTTGTATGGTGATCAGAAGTTTTGGTCTTTCGAGGGTCCATTCTCTGGTTAATAGCTGTACTATTAGGTCTGGACGCGTGTCGTGTGAAAGTCGAACATACTGTAACAGAAAATATAGAAACTTAAATTGCTAGTATTTAATGAATGAATGAAAGAATGAAATCTCTTTATTGTTCATCATAACTTGTACCTAGACAATTTAATATGAATACATTTCCATTAGAACAATGGGCGGCCTTATCGCTTATAGCGATCGAATAATGTGGTATCTGTGGGATAGACGAAAATAGCAAAAAAGACGACTTTTTGGCGGGCACTGAAAGATGCTGGGCTGTGAAGTTTTATTTTCTAAAAATGTGTAAAAGTACTCTAAAATGAACAATAGTTGTAGGATATTGATAGTTTTTAGTAGTAATTATGTGTTTTGTGAGAAATTTGAACTGTATAGTCAAATGTGGCCTTTTGAGTTGTCACAAGAACTCCGTTGAATGGCACCAGCTGATAACCTACAGTTCAGTTGTGCTACACATAGGCTTAAGAAAATGAAGAAACTATATTATAATCTAAGATCTGGCTTAAAGGCCTACCTGCCGAGCCATAAACCTAAATAAATAAATAGCAAAAAAGATGGAGCTGCAATCGCTTTTTTCAACTCACTAACAAGTACATACGTTGTCATAGGAAACAAGTCATTCATTGTATTACTTCAAATCAGGTTGGCTTCGATTCATTTGTTTTGCTGGGTAATTGTGTAGACTATAATATATGGACTTAGTTTCTATGTTATTGTAGTGAATTGAACAAGAAACAGTAAAGTTTTAGGTCTGATATATATAAAAAAGTATATATATATAACCTAATTTAGTTTTTATGTAAGTAACATAAAGCTACTACTACCTAGGGTATTTCACGCGATGTAACCGCAGGGAAAACGCTAATTACCTAATAATATTACGAATGTTATTATGCGTGACTTACTCGTAACTTGCCAGTTCAATTTCATTCGCTTCAGTAATGGCCGGTTCCTATATCTTACTAATCATTCATTTGCCTTACCATCTGTTGAATATTTACATTACTTATATGGAGTTTATGTCAAATTTTACGATAGTAAGGCAAATGGAACGGTCAATAAGATATAGGAACCGGCGATGAATCAGACTTTAGAGGCTTAGGGCGCGTCTCCACCAAAATTGTTGGCAAGTTCTGTGCTTCCAACTGTTTATAACTTCCCAGAAAATCACGAACTTTTGTTTTTATTGTGTCTCCACCGAATTGATAAAAGTCGCCAACATTTTGAGAAACATTTCAGTTGACAACTAGCTGCCTCCACCAGTATTGTTGGCAACATGTATTCGAACGGCGATGGTATTATACAGGCAGCGGTTTCTGTTTCCAACTGTAATCGTCTCAATCGAGCGAATGGATGTTGGCAACAAGCGCGTTCTTCTGATGTTTACCGCCAAAAGTCGAAACACGGTTCCCGAATTTAGTTTACAATTTTTGTTAACAACACAAGGTAATTTCAGAAACAAATATTTGTCACCTACACATCGCACGCTCAGTAATAGACTGACCGATTAGGGTTTCAGTCCAAAATGAGTTACGCATAGAAAGGAGTTAATTTTAACGCCATCTATCTGCCAATGTCAGGTTTCCTTCGATATCTTGTTTTTAAGCGAAGTTATCGATATATCGGTCTCTTTCATTTGCATGTGTTTTGCCAAAGAATATTACAAGATAGTGACATAAATCATCATACGTCTAGGACTGTTACAGTAATCTTATTGAATTTTTGTTTTATATTGACGGATTAATAAATTAGTTTGTTTAGTGTGAAAATCTCTAGAAAGTTTTATTTACAATATTCATAAAACTGACCGATTGATAATTAAGGCTATTTAGTATATCAAAATATTTTATTATTTTATGCGTTATGGCCTTAAACCTGATAAATGTGAAGTATTCAGTTATGTATTAAATAAAACATGGACATAATTCAAAATGTGTCACCAGGTTTTACTCAATGTAACATTTCTTTTTATTTTTATATTAAATAGACCTATCTCAAGAACATAATTTATTAACCAAAAAATATAATACAAGAAAAGAAAATTTCGCTAAAATAACATTTGTATATTATTACTCATTTTATAAACTTCATACTATACATTCCTTTTCTTATTATTATGCTATTTTCATTGAATAGTAAGAAATTTTGTAAAAAAGTCCGGATTGTCAAAATGTTTTTACGATATCCCAAAAATCAACTTTTTTGAGTTAAGTCAGTCTATTATTGAGCGTGCGACATGTTGAAAATTTTTCTTTGGTGGAGACGTAGCTTTATGTGAGCAAAACTTATAGATGTACCGGACTTACAATGGCTCTACCATTGTATAGTATAGTATAATGGACTATCACTTACTTGAGCTTTGGTGGGGTGTGGTCCGCCTTGGAACTCTACGGTGCCGTACGCGTCTGTTGGTGCTGACTGAGTGTGTCTTGCTGGTACCCAAGCCTCGCCAGGAGCCGCTGTTGCTGCATTAGTTCCATGAGCAGTTTTGCTTAAACCGCACCAGCACCTGCATAATTTTATTAAGTAACTGAATAATAATACTACAATACTTAAAATAGTTCGATCTTGCTCACGACGTTACCGCTATGTGGCGCCTGGAGGCAATGATCTTTGTGCCGATAATTGCCACCGTCAACGGTCTTATAGCGAAGAGCCTCAACCGCCACCTAGAGAGACTCGCTAGGAAGCTGGGTGAAGGGCCAGATACAGAAGCCAGCACTCTTGGACACGACACGAATTGTGAAGAGGTTCCTGTCTCTGGAGCCCTAATCACCGGTAGTTTGGATCCCAGGCCCGCTATCGGCGAGCTACAAGATTTAAAATTTTTCAACAAATATTTTACTTTGGATGTACTTTTATAAAAGGGTAATGTGTTTTAAAGAATGTATTTATCTTCTATATAAATAAAAATTAATTGTAGAAATGTATGTACACGCATAACTTGAGAACGACTACCGATTTTGCTGAAATTTTTGTGTGTGTTTGAGTGAGTCGGATTAAAGAGAATTTAAAGAGAGAATTAAAGAATTTATTCGAAACCATTAACATAGTGTACAGAAACAATTTGGTGTCGCAAACAACTGCTGTGCTGTATGTACTGTATAATACTGTGTTGCAGTTGTTAGCGCCCACTTCCAGACAATTCATTTGTTATACATTATAAAAAGAAAATTATATTGAAGTTTATACATTTGGAAATTTTTCGTGTTTTTATTTTAAATGTATAGATGTGTGAATGGCTGTGAATATGTATGTATGTGTATATGTGTGTAGTGTGTATGTGTGTGAACGAGTGAACGAGTGAGTGTGTGTGTCTTAGTAAACTAGTGCAGTCAGTTTAGTAATTTCTCGGTGTCGTCATAAGAGAGTTCTATTAGCCAGTTGAATAACTTTGATTTACATTCGCGATGAGTAAGAGAGTATATATTTAGTAACTTATTAACTCTGTTGTAAATTTTGGGACTAAGAAAGTAAGCATGTCGGTCAGCTAATCGAAGTCGGCATGGTACAAGTGTACAAACTAAATCGTATCTTCTTTTATTGTATATAATAGGATCAAACGGTAAAATACGGTGCTTATGAAGTACTAACTGCATAATAAATAGTTTCCTTACAGAAAGAACCTTGCACAGAATGTATAGATCGGAAGTCGGAAATCGTATGGTTGGTTTAGATGGTTTAGATTCACAATTGGGACCGGTAGGTGGAGCTGGAATCGGGTACTAGGATCCCTCTAATCTCCTGGACCGATTTTTTTGAGTCCCCGGGTGATTTAGATTCACAATTGGAACCGGTAGGAGGCACTAGAATCAGGTCCTACATTCATATTTTTTCAGGGCAGGGCGGGGCAGTCTGCCGGGACCGCTAGTTGAAAAAAGAAACATTATTGGAAATAAATAAATACTTAAAGTCTGACCTTTTTACTGATTGAATAGTATCAAACATCTATCAGTCAGAAAGAATGCTTTTGTTTCTCTTAAAGACGTTTTGGATTCGTTTTACGAACATATATATCGTTCATCAAATTTTTCTAATTAAAAATACGTCTACGTGTACAATATTGTTGGACAACTGTAAAATTCATAATGGACGCAAGGAATAATAAAGAAAATCCAAAGACAAAAAAGAGAGAAAGAAGAATTAAAAATCGTGTAGCAAAACGACGTCGAATGTCTTCAGATAGTGACTCTTGTTCTAGGTCACCGATCTGTCGCGATTGTGGTCACCGTTGCTGCCTAAAAAGGTAATTTAAGATAACTCCTAAAATTAATACTTGGCCATAAAAATTGTTATATTTCAGATAATAAATTTAAACATGTATATTGTCAGTTTTGTTTCATTCATTTGTAAAATATTATAAAAATAGTTACACAATGGTTATGGGCTCGGGTAAATCTATAGCTATCCGCACGAATTTTAAGTAGCGCGATGGTGGAATGGGTAAGGGGGGAGACATACTTACCCCTACTACAACCCCTATGGTCCGGAGATCTTCAGTTTTTTTAATAAATATAATCTCACTTATTTTTTCACTAATATTACACTTATAAAGTTGAACAATTCTTTTGAAGTAAAAAGAAAGCCAGTAATCAACAGAAAAAGAACCAAAAAACAGCTTACATCATCAAAACATTAAGAAAAAACATAACAGAGCACCTTCACATACACTACAAGAGTAACCATGAAAATATTCAAAATGGCGGCCAATAAAGACGAAATTATAATCCGTAAGTAATAAGTAATAAAATAAATAGTAAGTAGTCACTGGTCGCGACCTTTCACCACCCATCACAATAATGTTAGTGAAAAAATAGGTGAGGTTATGTTTACCAAAAATAAATATTTCAAGAACTCCGGACCCTAGGAGTTGCAGAAAGGGTAAGTATACTTTACCCCCTACCCACTACACCCACCCACTACTTAAAATTTGTGCACCGTTTAGCTGAGTAGGGGCCGTCGGCTCGTTAAGAATGTGTGAGTGTTATTCATAATTTCATTATACTTGCGATTATGAACAACACTACTTTTTATAACGAGCCGATGAACCATGAATAAAGGCCAAAATAAGTGAATACAGCCTTGGTAGTACTTAGCGGTTTGTTGATAGTTACGAATGTTTTCAGATTTGAAACAAAATATAGGAAAAAGTACACTAGGCCAAAGAATATAGTTAAACGGGCGAACAAAAAGCGGTCTGCGCAAGATATTCCATGTCCAGGTGAATTATTTTTCAATTTTTTTTTAATTTATATTTTTTATTGCTGGAGTACATGATATTACATAAATGAATTTTCAACTCAAAACTTTACTTATTAAGTAAATTATTTAAAGAGTATCGTCGTTAGCCAATCACACTCCACTGCTGGACGAAGGCCTCCCCAAGTAGTCTCCCGCCTTTCTCATTCATCCCCTGCCGGAGACCTTGCGCAGATAGTCGTGGAGGGTGGCCTACACTACGTTTACTGAGACGTGGTCTCCACTTCAGGACACATTTGCTGCAATGGTCGTCGATCCTGCGACGTGACCAGCCCACTGCGACTTCAACTTACTAATTTCGCGAGCTATGTCGGTTATCTTGTTTCTCCAACGGATATACTTATTTCTGATTCTAATCAAAGCACCCAATAGCTCGCTTCATAGCCCACTGAGCGACTATAAATTTGTGGAGCAGTCTGTCCGTCAGTGTCCACATCTTGGCACCGTATGTCATGACGAGTAGGACACAGCTTTAATGACTCGTCTGCAGGCATTGCGGAATGGTCGACCTCAAGACTTGACGAAGCTTAAGCCGATATTACGCGTTTCATTAGTGAATATAAATAAATACATTAATGAATAAAGACTGATTCATTAAATTTTTTATTTTATTGCATGAGTTCAGCAGACAGGCAGACGGCCCACCTGATGGAAAGCGGTTACCATCGCCTATGGATATTTGCAACACCAAAGGTGCTACCATGTGCCGCCGCTCTCTAAAGTGAGACGGGAACCTGACCACTAATGCCGGAACACAACTGAAGGTTGTTATGGTGGCATACTCTAGACCAGGATATATGCATATAATCAATAGTAAGGAGTAGTAGATATCGGAGTTAATTGGTCCTTAAAGCTCTCTGAGTGCGACGTGGCAGCGTAATTTATTGTTAGGCTCAAAAGCTATCGAACTGTTGTTATCTTATGTTGTCACTCCACCAGAATCAGAAGCCACCCAAGCCGGCTCGCGCTGTGCTATGCTGTCGCCTCTATTTGTTCAAAGTAACGCTTCGCCAGATACAGATTTATCTGATACAGATACATGTTATCAAATGGTAAGATATTTATTCGACACTGTCTACGTATACTATGTTAGCTGATTTATATCATCATTAGTTAAGTAGCTGGTTTACTAGCAATACTGACGAATTAAATCTTTATTATTGTTTACACTGAATTTTTCCAGTTAGGTAACATATTATTCCATTCACGGCTCGTTCCTATATCTTACAACCGTTCATTGATTGATTAATCATTGATATTAGCTCCAAACAAATAATGTCACTGTTGAAACGAAGGTAGGCAGCGAATGAATAGTAAGTTAAAGGAACCGGCCATAAATATTATAGATGTCTGTCCAAAAGATATGATGATAAACAATGTTAATAAGGCGTTAAAATATCTTTTGAATACAGGTGACACCAGAGATGATATACGAGACGGTGTCAAAACTAATGAAATGGCGACAATTCGTGTTGACAAGTGATATTCAAGAGTTTATGATGGTTAGTATATATTATCATTGCTTAATAACACTACAAATTCATAGTATAAGTCATAGTATAATTTTGTAAGTTCGATTTTTTTTTAGGATTTCGTTACCATTTTAGCCAAAACGGAACCCTTTGAAATCTTCATGTCCGTCTGTCCGTGTTTTAATATATCTGTCACAGTCCTATCTCTCAGAACTACTAGGTTTACATACATGCAAATTGACAGGAATGTATAGTCTGTATGGCGCTACAAAGTTATGTAGTGTAATCAATCGGGAATAAAATAAATACGGTGTCCATTCATACAACTAAGGTGTACTTTTTATGCTGTCTTTAGGCAGATTGGTGGTGGTTTGTTATGTGAAGGATGATTCGATGATTTGCGGTGTGACAGAGGACGTATGACAGAATAGGGTAGTATGGAGGGAAAAGACACATTGTGCCGACTCAAAATAATTGGGCGAAGATGAAAGAACACAGAGAGTCAGATTGAAAAAATATAACGGTGTTTTTTAATTTTTTATTGCCCGAAGCAGGCAAACAGGCGGACGGTCCAGGAAGATGGTTGTCGTCGTCTATGGACGTTTGCAACACCAGGGGCGTTGCCAACGCGTTGCCGGCCTCTAAGAAATTTTATAACGCCCTTCTTAAACGACCCCATGTCGTAACGCAGAGGGAAAACCTCGGCGGGAAGCTCTCTCCAGATCATTGTTGTATGCGGAATAAACGTTTTAGAGAACCGTTTCGTAGTTGAGCGTGGGAGCTCCTAGAAATGGGTGTGTACATCGCGTTGTTGGCGAGCGGTGCGGTTGTAAAAGTGAGTCGTTGGCACCAGCTCAAACAGTTCCCCGGAGCACTCTCCGTTCCTTAAATACTTTACGAAGTCTACAGATGGCGAGATAGTAGGTCTTAGTCGTGACTGGACAAGAGTAGGGTATTTTCCTTGGTCCCAAAATGTTCGTTAATGACGGCCTCTGTGGTTGAGCGGGCTAAGCCTTTAACGGCTTACTTCTTCTTCATACTTCTCACCTTTGAACCTAAACTTATATTTTTTATTGCATGAGGGCAGACAGGACCCATGCCCACCTGATAGAAAAAGGGAACCATCGCTTATAGACATTTGCAACACCGAAGGTGCTAGTAATGCGCTGCTGCTCTCCCGAAGGAGCCTGGAACCTGGCCACTGATGCCGCAACATAACTTGAAGTTGTTATGGCGGCATACTCTAGACTAGGGGTGGTAGCCATCCAGTCGAGCAAATGCCCTACGACCTCGCTGTGGCTTATGACGACAGGCCGCAGGAATTAGTTTGCTAGGTTGTAGGTTTCGTTCATTGTGCAAGGATTAAATGCGAGTGTTCCCCAGAACACGAAATCATACCCTACTTGAAGGAACCCCGGGAAAGCCTTAGTTTAATATAAAAAGACTGTCATACATATTTTCAGAGAAATTATCCAGTGAATAGAGACACCACACAGTTTCGTGGCGAGTTGTCTGAAAAACTCGTAATTGCGAAAAAAGTTGGTAAGCTTTTGATTTAAGTAACCGATGTAAAGTTTGATGTCACAGGTGAAATATCGCTTTGCATGGATACGTCTGTGGGTTCAATTAAAACTTGAAACAATATCATTTCTATCAATGACCAATCAGTGGTAGAATTTTTTTTTATACATTGTAGTTCTTTTGGTAAGAAATTTTAATTTTTTAAAAGACAGGTGGTAGAATTTCTTTCACGAATTTCAAGCTAGCTTGAATAGTTTTTGAGATATGAATGAATTATCTTTTTTTAAATCCAACATTCTACATATAACCAATAAACAAAAACAGTGGTGGTGTGTCCTCTACGGAACCTTTCAAGTGCGCGGTCTTCACGCACTTGGTCTATTTTTTTATTTAGTACTTAGACAAAAAGCATGTAAGTCAGCAGGGGAGAGCGGACAGTCAAATCAACAGATTTTTTTTTTATCATCTTACTAAACGTCGCAACCTCGTAGATTTTGTATAAGCTTACAAACTGATTATATCATATGTACAAGTATAAGGAATCAAATAGCGTATTAAATTTTTGAAACAGTAATAAAAAATATTTTTTCATTTCTTATATTCTGAAAGTACGCTTGGAGTTGCCTGATCACTGGGATGAAAACAGTACCTTTCGTCCCTGGGAAACGATTTTCCCTGCTGTCAAAAAAAATAAAAACTATGCGAACCATAGATAGATAATACATGCAACTTATGTCCCAACCTTTTTTACAGCCACTATTAAATCACGGCATAAATTTTAATAAAAATAAACAATTTTATAACATTATTTTATACTTATAAATTACTTTTCACTAAATAATTATTTAATTTACATAAAGAGCTAAATATTTACTATCATAAATGACAAAAAATTACTAGCTAGTAGAATGCTACAGACAAAAAAAAGTTTAATATGTGACGTATTAAAAGAGCTCATCAGATTTAGATATGGGTTTAACACCTAAAGTAGTTGTTTGTTTAACTAATCAGTTTTTATTTACTTTCCTCATATTGGAAATGAAAAGCAGAGTGTTAACCTCGGGTGAAAGGCCTATTTAGACAGTCCAACTATTAGCGCCCTCGCTACGCTCGTGCGCCAAACTATCTCATGCCTAAATAGGTCACCTTCACTTCTCGTGTAATAATCTACTATAATCATTTAAAAGTAGAATAATAAGCTGTTATTTTAAGGTCTGTTCTTTTATATGTAAATGTCTGCCGTGAGGATACCTTATGGGCTCAGCGGAAACCAGCACTGGTCGACAGACCAGCATTATGCGAGACTGATGCCCCTTTTAGTATAAGTTCTGTTTTTAAGTTTATATTTGTTAATACTTAGTTTTATAATGATTTCTAAGTTTTCGCGACTAGTGTACATAGTAAAACAACGTTCTAACGGTTTTAAGCGCGGAAATTTATTTGATTTTTATTATTCCGACGTTTCGGCCACTTTTTAGTAGCCGCGATCACGCAAGACAAAGATATAAAGTGTGAATGAGTATTGTTAAAGTTTTATTTTGCCTATCGCCAACTTGGTCATTTTAATTATTTAGTTTTAATTTTGTTTATGGTTATTATTTACTCTATGGGAGCCTAATCTAGTTTACCACTGCTTCGCAACATGTTGTGGCTTGAAGAGAAGAAGCGGCACAAGAAAGTTTTCAGCAAACATAATAAAATAAAAAGAAATTTTCAATCAAGTTGGTTTGTGTGCCGTTGCATGCAGAAAGAGCTCACAGTGTCTTGAGTTCTGGCAGTTGGTTTTTGCTGGGTTTGGGGCTTAATAGTTTTGATGATCGGATACCAAACAGGTACTTGCCAACCATCTTCTCTATTGAAATTTGGGTGTTTTTTGATTTCAAGACCCTCACGCATCATTCTACGTATGAAACGATTCTCTTTTGCGACGATTTGTGGTTTATCGAATCTGATGTAGTAGTTGGGTTTATCCAGCGACTGTGCACTGATCACAGACTTTGTAGACCTTGTGTTTCATGCAAGCAAGTGTTCTTTTACCCGTGTTTTTACGCTCCTCTTTGTTTGCTTACTTAGTTTTATATTAGTTTAACTGTCCTAAATTAAATATTTTTTCTTTCTATATAATGTTAAAATTTATTGGAATATGTATGTATCCGTATCCCTAATACATAGTGCAATAAAATTTCAGGTTTTTTGATGCAGGAGGGTACAGAACATTGGACGTTGAGTGGACCTTTACAACAAAGAGAATTGACAAAAAATCACGTGACTTTATTTTGGGAAATATACAATGATACTATGCGACCGATCACAAAAAAGCCTGAGGTGGTAAGTACTTTTTAATTTAATAGCTTTTTCCGGCTGGCAATTTAAACATGTATTAGAACATAAGAAACTCTCAGCAAGTAAGCTCTTTTCGATTATTAAAGATTAAAAATGTCATAAATAAAGGTCCGTATATAGGTTAGTCGGAGGGAGAGGAGGGAAGAATAATCTATACTAATATTATAAAATTCTAAACATGCCATGTCTGTGCATTGAAGTTATTAAAAAAAACAACAGCTGGAATAGAATATATAAACGACGGGGAACACGATGCAACTTTTTTTAGATTTCTTGTTTGATTGTTCGGGATTCAACTAAAAACTATTAGGCCGATTTCGATGCGGTTTTCGCTGATCGACAGCAAATTCTTAGACTTATCTGCGCTGCTTATCTTTATTATTATTTTTATCCCGTCGGAATTTTTCTGGGAATTAAATTAAAATTGCTAGATTGAAAGCAAATTTTATGTAATCAAATGTGTGTTATTTTTTATCCCGGGAAAGCCACGGGAACTTTCACGGGAGCGGTTAGTAATAGTTCAGGTGCATACAAATTTGATAATTCCGACACAGTTATCACTAAAACGATAGCTTACATTATTTTTTAAATGCTGTATCCCGGGAACCTCGCGGAAATTTCATGTGAAGCGTAGACGAAGTTGCTTCTTCGGTTATCTTAGTTTCATTGGCTAGCGAATTGGATTTGGCCTTGAGTGGAAATCTTATAAAATGTAAGAAACTATCCATTATTTTGGTCCGAGGGCCTAAAGCGGTCGCTTTCGCAGAGTAGTATGACGATCATGACAAATATCAAAATAAAATTTATCTTTATGCTATGTCTTATCCCGACCAGATACACGTATACTGGTAGACGAAGACATAGTATAAACTTCAATTTTACTTTGACAATTGTCATGATCGTCATACGAGTCTACCAAAGCGGTCATTTTAGGCCCCCTGGACTGTATACATTTTTTTGCTATTGAATACCGGAGAGGCCAAGCCCGAAGACTCGTCCGTTTTATTTTATCCATAAACACACGCGTAATTTGTTTTTATGGTAGTTATATAAGTTATATTACGTACTTTTACTAATTTAAGGTTGTTTGAAAAATATTGCCTCTTGGCGAATAGACCACCCGTTGTACTGGTTATATGCTTAATAAATTCACGTAAATTTAAGGTACATAAAAATGTGTTTACCGATGTAAATGATACAATTTTTTATATTATATGTTTTGTTTTAGGCAAAGGAATCTGACGAAAAGGAACAAAGTTCACAGACGTGAAATATGTATATTTTATTGTGTACATCAATCACTTTTAAACAAAATAATAAAAAATACGTATTCGAATAATAGAGTTTGTACAATTTTAATACATTAGTATTCGACGGCCTCCATGATTGAGCGGACTAAGCCTTTGCCGGCTTTCCTCACTGCAACGCAGAGGCTCCGGGTTCGATTCCTGGTATAGTAAATTTCGGAAACGTATTTTCTCCGTTATTTACTATGGTCTGGGTGTCTGGGATCGGCCCCAGAGTGGTCCGTTGTATATTACCCATAACACAAGCGTAACTTGCTTAATTTGGGGATATACAGTGTGTGCGTTTGTCTGCCGATTTATATTTATATTATATAGTATTAAGTGGGCGGAATAGCTGCTGCTGGTAGCAGTTGCAGATAGATACATAACAACTTCTTGATCAGCCAAATAAAAAAATACAGAAATGCATATTTACAATGCGTTCTTTGCGATACAATTAGGCGGCCTTAAATATTAAACCGATATTTTCCAGGCAAAGTAACTTAAAAGGGACAATCTAAGCTAGTCTGGTGATGGTGGTGCAAAAACAGTTAAAACAAACATTTTCAGTACATAAATAATTTTCTTATTGCACGAGTTCAGCAGACAGGCAGACGACCCGCCCGATGCAAGGCGGTTACCATCGCCTACGGACATTTGTAACACCAAAGATGGAACCTGGCGACTAATGCCGGAACACAACTCAAGGTCGTTATGGCGGCACACTCTAGACGAGGCGTGGTAGCCACTTCGAAAAGCAAATACTCTATACCACATGGCAAAATAGATACTTAAAGTAGCTGCTTGCATTAGGAAATCGAAGAAATACAAGGTGTATTTCTGAAATTTTAACAATGTATTATTTTTGTTCTGTAACAGTGGATGCATCCCTGGAGTTGCTGGTGTATGTATGCAACTTTGTGAAAGTAGTCGAAGTAGTCAAATTACCTAAGTAGGCAGCGAAGTATGCGTATTGCTGTAGGTAGTACTGGACAGAGATTATATTGTGCATGTATCAACTGCTTCCGGCTGTCCAGGTTATAAATCCAAAAAGTCAACGGTCCCTTTAAGAAATATTTTCATAGTCAAACAGCCTGCACAGTGATGGAGTTGGTATAGATATAATGTAAAAACGTGTGTAGATATTTTTAAGTGAAATTAAATGAACAACGCTAAACTAATAACACCTAGTTTATAACATGCCCACTTCCGCGGCAGCGAGACTTAAAGTGGTGAAGGAAGTGAGCAGCTAAGTATCAAATGTTCAAATGATTTACGTTTACATACTCTCACTGCCCATTTTCCTCGCCAATTACATGCTTGCTGCCGTGGAAGTAGTCATAAAGTATCAACACAGACAAGGCAATTATTTTGAAGTTGATGCGTCTAATACTCGCTATTCTAGAATATGAACCTAAAATCAGGAAGGTTACTTCAGAATGGACATGTACATAAAACACTCTTGATGAACTTAAGAACTATTACTGCTCGTGGGGATTTATTATTCAACTCTTTCACGTATGTAGTGCATTGTCTTAAATACAATGACAAGGATATATAATATATTCTGCAAGTTAGCACGCCTTTAAGTTTCATCCTAGGGGGCTATAAATAATGGCGGCGGTTAAGAAATTTGAAATTACTGTAGCGGAAAACAGATTACGACCATTTAGCAGCAGGAACAGAAAGGATATGTTTTGTACAGCTGTGGCTGAAGCGCAAACGACTAGCGGAAGCAGTCCGAATATGTTAATGTATAAAGGAATATGAATTGGAAATAGCTTATACAATTGGTTGATTTTTAATACTGAACAGATAGGTAAAAATTTTATTTATTTTATATCAAAGTATAGACAAACAAAAGAAGAAAAGATATAAAGATACTACAACACGCGGACTTATAGCTAGAAAGCCATCTCTTCCAGGCAACACTATGGCAGTATTAATAGATTTTTAATATTGACGGCATTAAATTGATTTTTACAGATTTATCTAGACCATAATTTAAAAGTAAGAATGGAAGCAAACTGATTTACATTTTTACTATGACGTCGTAGTAATACATAAAACACCCCTATTTGTCAAATTTAATCCATATAAACATTAAACTTTGATCTATATAATAATACACGAATTAAACGGTATTAAGAAAAATAAACCAAAAGCCCCTGTTGATATTTATAAAAGTTTATAAGAATCTTGAAAAAATTATAATTCATAATCACATTCAGAATGCATTTTTATTTTTCAGTAAATATGGACGTTATAAGTATTTGCGAAAAAGGCTGTACATCGTACATACACACCGCTGGCACGGATTTATAAGTGTTTTAAGCATTCAACTATGTAGCATAAAAATGGCGTCTAAAAAATCATCCAAACAAATAAAGCACTTTTAAAATTAATACAAATAATGACTTCAACCAGAAAATACACATAAAATATTTAATTTTCTGTTCTAGTTTCTAAGTTGGTGCAACAGCTTTCATCGCTTATTAACAAACCAACGCCTTTCGTTTTGTTTAGCAAAGTCATTCTAGTACCTACGTATACATGTAACAACTCCAGAACGTGTTGTTTCTGTATTTTCGCTAATTAATTTTGGTTCTGTCTCACCATTTCTCTCAGTTTACATTCAGTTGAAAATCTTGACAGAGATTTGCTTTTAATTAAAATCAGCTGGTAGCTTTTCCCTGTACGAAAGACAAAGAAAATGAAAAAAATTTTAGTCTTCTTTCTTCTGAATACTAAAAAGCGATAAGGCCGCCTATTGTATTGCCTAGAAAATATTGTAAATATGGTCTGTTTTGTAATTGTATATTTTGGTGTGCAATGAAGTAATACAACAATAATAATCGGCAGATAAACACACATTGTATATCCCCAAGTTAATGAAGTTATGCTCATGTAATGGGTAATATACAACGAACTACTTTGGGGCCGATCCCAGATACCCAGACCATAGAATATAACGGAGTAAATTCATTTCTGAAATTTACTAAGCCAGGAATCGAACCCGGAACCTTTCCGTTCCAGTGAAGTAGGCCAGCAAAGGCTTAACCCACTCAACCACAGAGGTCGGCAAATTTTGACGAGATAGTAGTAGCAGAATTGGATTACAGTCCCCCTTCAAGGCTGGCAGCCCCTTGGCAAGTTGCAAGTGATAATTGGCAAAACAACCACGTTCCTACAGGTAGGTCGTTAGAGACTGTCTGCTATACTTCAACAATAACGAAATTAAAGATATGGAAATATTTAGGACTTCAGTTTACTTTCTATACAGCCACAAGCATCTCAACAACATTATTTTCATACTCGGGTCTCTCTATATTGACTTTGTAATATTGTCCAAATATTCACATTCTACGCTCAGGGCGTCGTGAGTTCCAGTTCTACAGAATAGAATAGAAAACACTTTATTGTTCACCACATACACATAAAATAAACAATTTACAGTAGTCACATTAAACAGTAAAAGTAGGAGCCATGGGCGGCCTTATCGCTTACAGCGATCTCTTCCAGACAACCCGGGATACGGATTTTATGAATAGGAGATTCGCATGTGTATGACGGTGGTGCGCAAATTAAATACATATATAAATAGGATATATTAGGTCGGGGAAAAAGTTTCTTCACATTTTATATAAAAATTCAAAAGGTTTTTTATAAAGTTTATTTATATTTGACTAAAGTATGTAGGTGCCATTTTGTTGGATAACTTTTTGCCATCTTGTAGGTAGGGGTAGCACGTGATCCCATTGCTATAAAAATTTTGAGGCTTCTGATCAAAAAACTGCGACAAGTGGTTTTGGCAGTCCTCTCGTGATGTTAACCTGATACTGCCTAAGGAATTCTGCAGAGACCGAAACAGGTGAAAATCTGAAGGTGCAATCTGAGGACTATATGGCGGATGCATTAACACCTCCCAGCCAAACTGTCGTAATTTTTGCTGAGTGGCTAAAGATGTATGAGGTCTAGCGTTATCATGGTGAAAAACCACACCCCTTCTGTTGATTAATTCCGGCTCCTTTCTCTCAGCTTTTTGCTTTAATCTCATCAGTTGTTCGCAGTACAGTTCAGAATTGATGGTCCTGCCTGGCGGTAACTGCTCATAATGAATAATGCCCTTCCAATCTCACCATACACACAGCATCACCTTGTTGCGAGTTAACTCTGGTTTCGCCACAGTCTGTGACGCCTGACCGGCCTTTGACCACGATCTTTTTCGCACGTTCTTGTCGTACGTGATCTACTTTTCATCACCAGTTATCAGCTTATTTAAAAATGGCTCGGTTTCATTACGTCGTAATAAAGAATCACAAATGAGTACACGGTTCATTAGGTTTCTTTCAGTGCGCTCATGAGGCACACAAATATCGAGCTTTTTTGTGTACCCAGCTTTTATCAAATGCGCCAAAACAGTTTTGTGGTCAATTCTCAGTTCTCCACGTACATCGTAACTACTAATATGCCGATGTTGCTCCACTTTTTCAAAAATGGCATCAATTTTGTCCGTAACAGGGCGACCAGAGCGACGTGCATCTTTAATATCAAAATTTCCGGATTGAAAATGCTTAAACCAAATTTACGCTACTCTCACAGATACTGCATTAGGTCCATAAACATCACAATTTTTTTTTGCGGCTTGTGTTGCATTATTACCTTTTTTGTAGTAAAATTTTAAAATGTATCGAATTTCTTCATTAGATTCCCTCATTTTAACAATAAGAAAAACAAATGAAAATCACACATTTTCCTAATTTGAATTTGGAATTGTCTTCTTTAAAATTAAAACTTTTTAATGGTACCAAAACCAGCTAGATACAAATGGTATAGCCATAGAAATCTTATTACAAGTTCATACACACTATATGCGAAGACTTTTTCTCCAACCTAGTATAAATATCACACAATACCTATACCTATGCCTAAAATGAATAAAAATAAAATATAGAATAAACAATAACACATATTAATATTATATATATACTAATATATACATCATTAATATGTGTATAACAACAGCAATAGCTATACAATATTAATAATAGTATTAATACATAATATATTAATATTATATATACTAATATACATAATATTAATATACAAATACACTAATAAATAAACGTACATGTAATTAGATATTAAATATTTATTATAAAGTGAGATAATATTCTCGCACCAGTTTTAATTTCAGAAATTACAGTTGCAGCTAACTTTCTTAAATGTACGTGTTTATTGAATTTGTATTGGTCTGTGACAGAACTTCAGTTGTTTAATTATTTTGATAAGTGGAATTCTAGTTTGAGACAAGTTGTAAATGTTTACCAAGTTCTATGAGCGGTATTTTTTTAAATAAAATGCCGCGCTTCGAACCGTTAAAACGTAATTTTGTTATGTGTATATAAAGGATGTAGAACAACGATGCAATATATTTTAGATTTCTTCACTGTTTGTCGATTTGTCTATTTGTTCGGGATTCACGTAAAAACTACTCGGTCGATTTCGAATGCGGTTTTCGTTGATCGACAGAAAAATTTTCAGACTTAAAATCTGCGCTACTTTTTATCCTGGGAACGCCGCGGGAAGTTTTCTGGTAATGAGTTAAAATGGCAAGATTAAAAATATTGCTGATTCCAAAGTGATTATTTTCACTAAAACGATAGCTTGCATTCTTTTTTAAACGCTGTGTACTTTGTGTGCCCGGGAATCCCGCGAGAATTTCAAGTCAAGCGTGGTCGAAGTCGCAGGCATATCTTAGTATAACAATATTATATTTTTCAACAAGATATTTGAAATAGAAAAATTCTTAAGATACAGAATTTAGATAAAAGCTGGTTGCGGCCAATGATGCGCGGGGAGATTCACCCAACTACCTTCTTGAAAATGCTTTCATTAGCTTTTTTTGTGTGTATGTACCTATATACGTAACGGAATCTTTCAATGTTACTTTCACCCACTTCCAGATGTCGGATTGATTCGATATTTTGCGTATTTAATATTTAAGGATCGATTTACAATAAAATAGATTCAAAACATTGTCATGTTATCCTGACTAAGATCATCAGAATGACATTGGAATTTGAGTACTCTGATCTGACTCTGCATATCGATTTCTGATTAATTTGATATTTTGCATAGTTAATATTTAATTAAGGATCGATGACAATAAAATAGATTTATAACATTGTCCTGTTATCTTGGCAAATATTATCAGAATGACATTAGCATTTTAGTACTCTGTCCTTCTCTCTCTCTTCTTTTCCACTCTATGCATTTTCACTACTCCCGTAAAATAAAAATCTCCATAGTTTTCAGTTTTAAAATTTCAACTTATAATTAGAGATTATCGATATGTGAAACGTACTAATCTACTGGTAGACAATCCGTCGGTTCCTCTAAATTAGAAAGGCAAGAGTCAAGCCGTAGTATGTTTATAGACTAATATATGCCCACAAAATGCTAACCATTTCAGGTTCTAATTCTTATTGATACTATAATCTTTTTACACTAAAATAGTTGTTTAAAATACTTACACGTGCTCGTCCTTAGCGCTGGGTACGAAGCACTTGCACTCCCTCTTTTGGAAGGTGCTTTCAATCCAACTGCGAGTGGTTTTCTGAAACAAACAAAATATAGGTAAAAAAATAAGATACGTTGTCAGTAAATCCTTCATAAATAATCCGGTTTGTCTCCGGAGATCGCATCAATATGCTGATCCAACGAGGCAACGTTGCCAATCTTAAGTACCTTACTCATAAATTATGGTGGCCTATGTGCTCTTTGTTTTGTTTTAATGTTGAGAGTCTACAGATAGAATATAGAACTTATGATAACGTATTTGATCTATTTAGTAATTGTTAGATATTTCAATATTTTGTAAATTTATTTCTAAAGTAGATTTTGAGTAAACATATTGGAACTCAATTTTAGTATCTAGTGTTTTATTTTAGTGTATACACATTTGTTAGGGTTTTTTTCTATTTGGATGTATTAATTTCATTTTAAAATTGTACATATAGTTTATTTTAAAACCATGCAAAATTAAATATTATTAATTTAGCATTGCAATAATGGTACATGAATCATAATAAATAATTTTTTAACGAACACTGTATTGTAAAATAATCATAAGGGGCAATATTTAAGAATTGTAATATGAGAACCCATCGATTGCCTGCACACTCTTGCGACTGTAGCGCCACTTTTGTTGTTTTCGCGCTGTTTGTTATCTATTCATCCCTATTAATATTATAAATGCGATAGTAACTTGTGTCTGTCTGTCTGTCTGTCTTTCTGTCCGTCTGTTCGTATGTCTGTTCTGTTTTCACGGTAAAATTACTGGACCGATTTGGCTGAAACTCAGTATATATGTATTTTCGATCCGATGTTCATACATAGGATACTTTTTATCCTGAAAAATGGGATAGTTTCCGGGATAAAATATATTTGTCTATTTGCTTGTTATGCTTTTACGGATAAACTGTTTGACCGATTTGGCTGAAATTTGGTATATATTGTTTCATGCCGTCAAAGCCATAAGCGCACAGCTGCCTGTTGTAGGCGCAGTTTATGGTCTTCCAACGGATTAAGGAATTCTTTTGTGTTTTGAATTTGTAATTAAGAAAAACATGCTATTGTTTTTCTACTTGTTTTATAACCATCATTAGCGTCGAACTAATCCTTATTGTTATTGTTTTCGACTTTGTGGCCGTTCTCAGGTGTGCAAATTAATATTTCTCGGAAACTCAGTTCGCGCGGCCAATTTCTTTGTACTGTGTAGTAAGTATAAGACAATGCCCGAATGGAGGTGCGGGGCAGTCAAGCGACGACTACGAGGCGAGTAAGACGTTTGTAGTACTCTCGATTAGCGATATAGACGACGGACCTTACACGTGTCGAATTGCATTGAATTGTGCAGTGTGAACTGGTTGCATCCAGTTTTATTAGTATTTGTTTTATACGTGTTTGTACAGTTCTAATAAATTCTATAGTAGTTCCAACGGCATTTTTAATTCGAGTCCTGTAGCTCGTAACAATATGTAATTTTAATACCGAGGGTGGAAAAGGGCTGCTTTTCATCCCACATAATGGATAGATTTATGTAAAGGTTATCCCGGAAACTAGGATAGGTTTTTTATTTGTGGTTTGTAATTTACGTCGTTTTGTTTATTTTGGTCAAATTGGTAGTTTTAGTTCTTTAGGTAGTTTTGGTGGTTTCGGAGGTTTTGGTTGGTAGTTTTCGTAGTTTCGGTAGTTTAGGTAGGTGTGGTAGTTTTGGTAGTTGTGGTTAGTTTCGGTAATTTCCGTAGTTTTGGTTGGGAGTTTTGGTAGTTGTGGTAGTTTTGGCAGTTGTGGAAGTTTTGGTAGTTTTGGTAGTTGTGGTAGTTTTGGCGGTTGTGGTAATTTTGGTAGTTTTGGCAGTTGTGGTAATTTTGATATTTGTGGTAGTTTTGGAAGTTGTGGTAGTTTCAGTAGTTGTGGTAGTTTTGGTAATTTCGGTTGTTTTGGAAATTTTGGTAGTTTCAATCTGTCTGTTTGAATACCGAAAATGTACATAAGTAGATACTTTTCATCCCGGGAGATGGGATAGTTTTGCGATATAAAATAAAGTAAATCTTGTTATATAGGGATTGTTATATGGGTTGTATATAACAACGCGATTGTATGATTTAAAATTTGTTTTATAACCACGGCTAGCGGGATGGGAATCGGCGGCCGGGAATAGGCCATCGATTTCCATACAAAGGAAGACACAAATCAAACAACCAGAGTTGAGGCTTCTTCTCTTTAATTTACCTCCTTAGGGAGTCAGGTAACGCACTGAATTAACATATCATATGATCTAGATTAAGCATTAATCTATTCTAAAAAATAAGGAAGACTCACGGGTCTTAATCCCTAGTCATCTGCTCTGAAACCAACGGACTACCGTTCTGGAAGAACGTCACACAACCTACTACTAAATATTGGACAGACCTAATTCTGAGGAGGGTTAAGAAACACTCACTTAAAAAGGGAAGTGAAGAAGTCCCGGTTCTAATATTTTATGGCTGACCCTCCCGGTTTATCTGGTGGTCTGCCCCCTGCCTGGCATGACCGGAGTAAAGCCGTGTCTTATCTTTATTAAAATCACTGCTTCTAATCAAAAGCTATTCGCTTTTTTTATTATTTTAACGAAAAAGAGTGCGACGACTTCTCGGCGAGTAAAGGGGCTTCTTTTTTTTTTTATATTGGATTTGACTTTATGTTGTTGGTCCGAAGACCTCACAACTTTACCGGGGTTTTCGGGGCGAGTGCCTTTGCGAAGCGAAGGCGCTCGAGCCTGGGGCAACTTGCTCGAGGGGGCTCCTAGGAGTTTCACCTCGGCTGGACTGTTGCCATGAGAGGGGGATGGATCTAATGATGCCCACCATAGGGCGACACAATGCACTAATTGAGAGCGGGCGACGGGTAATATAAAGCCCGAGAGGAAGGATCCCGGCGGACCGGGATCGGCGGTTCGCGGTGGCCTATACTATCTTACTGCCGTTTCGCAACGTTATGGTTGGGAGAGAAGAAACGGCGAAAGAAACTTCCCAGCAACACGCCTAGTCTATCCTATGGGGGGGCTGTGTCTCCTGGCGTCCCTCGCGGGGACGTGGAGAGATCGTGATTGGCGGCGTCGACGCCGCCGTCTGTGTCTGTCTGTCGGTGTAAAGGGGCTTCGCAGGGGTTGCCTTGGCTTATAAAGCCTTAAGAGACGCGGGGGGCGGGGGCAGGTCGGCCCTCCGCCCGTTCCGTGCCGGGGAGAAGCCATTTTAAAATAGTGGCGTGATTTTACTTAACTAAATTAAACTAAAATGAGCCTCTACCAAAATTTATCGAAACGACTCATTGACTCTTCAGGTGATCAGAGGGCTGGTGCTTACCTCGGCCAACGAATCAGTATGGCGATCCAGCAAGGAAACGTAGCCAGCCTTCTGGGCACCTTACCCATAGAAGACGGTGATCTGGGCTCAGTATTCTACTTATAGTATTGAGGGACTATGAGTAGAATATAATACGAATAAGTTAAGTTTTCTTGCATTGTATTGTCCTGTAATTAAGGAGTCTCACGACAATTATCGTATGATATTTAGTGACAAATTTAAGAAGGCCGCATTGCGCGGTCGCGCGCCTGAGGGCTCGAAATACAACGTGACAATCTTCCGAGGGCAAATAGCACCGACATAAAAATATAATACAATGTAACCTGTAATAACGCCTGCTCTTTAAACAAGAGGTACGCACTAGAGTTTGACCCGCGGCAGGGCCGCGGGGTAACCTATAGTTCATTATAAAACTCCTGTTATAGAAAAATAAAGATCATCAATTCTCCACTTATATAGATTGTAATATACTTAATTATTGTCATTATTTTAATAGGGTGAGGTTTAATTTTTATCGTTGTATATTAATTTACTTTTATAGATAGATAACACTTTATTTCTCACCAAAACAAACAAATACAAAAAATGCATGACAATAAATACTTCTTGGCAAAACAACAGGCGGCGTTATCGCTAAAAAAATTTCTTCCATGCAAGTTAGCTTAAAAGAAATCGTTATCTATTATAATCTAGCGATGTAGCTGAAGTCGAAAATAAGATAGAACTGTACTGTAAATATTTTTATTATTATGTTTGTGTAGAGGTCATAATAACAATTATTAATTAAAAGTGGTGAAATTTATTCCAAGGGCTATCTGAGAGATCTTGAGCAATAATAACCACTTCTGTGAATTAAAATTAATTAAACATCACTGCAGTTTTAGTTAGAAAGCTTATTTTGGTACATTAAAGAGTTGTATCTCTTTTTATAGTCTATACCCATAGTTTGCTCTCAATGTCAGAAGTACAGCAGCTAAAATAATATAATTTTCTGGCGGCCAGTGAGGACCATCATATATTTTGAATTGATATATATGTGTATCAATATAATCTTCACGGTCTACAGAAACTCTGGACCAAATATGAAAAACGGTCCATATCCATCATAGCCATTTCAATATGAATTAATGTTTTCACAATGAGATAATCCTAAAACCCTAAAATAAAAAAAATAAAAAAATCATAAGTTGTATTATTTTTACTCACCTATATGTTTTTAAAATTTAGGTCCAAATAATGTCAAAATATATGTCAAAAATAAAGCGATTTCCTTAGTTAACAGGGTCATATTGTAACCAGAACAGCCTAATAATATAATAAGCAATAACTAGAGAATTAAACACACTATCAGTCAACAACAGATTATGTAAAAAATGTCTGAAGCGTATTTTATGGGGCAATATTTAAATGGAATTTGGCATAAGAGGCTTTTACAAATCGAGCCGGCTGACTTGGCGCGTTGCCATGTCAGTACGGCCCTAATGTTCACGATAAAGGCTGGTATACTGGCCGGATTTTGACCTACTCACCAAAATATAAATCTGGACTAAACTGCTATCGACTGCTATATACTGCTATTTCAAATTTTTTTATTGCGTAGTTGGCAAACAGACGGCCCAGCTCTTGTAAAGTCGTTATCATCGCCTGTAGACCTTTGTAATACCAGGAGCGATGCCAACGCGTTGCCAGTTATTAAGGTAGGCTAGGGGGATGAGTTTCTGGCGAGGCCAGCCCCTAAAGAGGCCGGCCGCCGTCCTTCCGGGCTGGAGGTGAATGCGCAAGCGAAACCACAGCCCGGACAAAGGACGATCGAGTATCGGACATTGGTTTGTATCTCTAACTGTGGCGTGGCAATAACCTTTCACACGTGAGGTGCTAGTGCCACCCCGACCTGGCGAATCCCACACAGGGGTTGTTTACTATTTAATGCTGAACAATGGTTTTGAGTCATGGTAACCCTATCTCTTGTTCACGCTTCAGTAGATATTCTTCATGTATGATTGTATACTGGTATGTATGTATATTTATCTCTGTCCGCCCCAACTATGGTTTACTTCACGATGATGCCGCCGTTGTGTCGTCGGATTTTGTTTGCGGTGTTAAATAAATAGACATGTAAGAAATAATGGAGTTTTTAGCAAGTACAGTGAGTTTGTGAACTTATATTAAAATGGCGGCCGACCTTAGAATTGCTGAATTTGGTGAAAGCGATTGCTTGAGTTGGTTTCAAGATATGTGCAAGATATATACTTCTGAAGCCAAAGGCGGACATAGTGTTTGCACATAAGTTTGGGTAAGCCTACGTAATTTGTACTTATTTATTGTTATGTAACAAACATTTACAGAACAACTGAAGACAACAAATTTATACCTTTGGCGTCAGCGGTTACGTGTGTAGCGAATATCTGGGGTTTTTTAACTTCGGATCCGCGCACACACGTGTCGCGGCCTTAAACAGAACTCTCCTGTATAAAAAAGGGGGGTGAGATAGAAAGGATTTATAGGAGGGACGGTATAGGAAGGATGGTGTACTAATGGAGAGATGGGATAGAAGGAGAGGGAAGTAGGCCACCGGAATTTTCACTTATAGTAACATAATTAGCTAGAGGCTAATCATTTCACGCCGATATTCTGTGAATAAGAGGGAGTTGTGATCAAAATATGGATCCTAATATGGCACTACCACGTTAGGCAATTTTTGGCAATTTCACATAATGATATAAACCAAACAATCTATTTTGTCATCTCTATGGAACCTTTAGAACATATAAACCGAGACGCCCTTTACCAAATTATTTCATTTTGTTTTTGAAATTTCACTATATAAATTTATAGCCCTGTTCACCATGCACAATTGGCAGAATGTCCTTCGATAGCTTAATATGAGCCATACCCCTGTATCACACTCTCACATCTTCTAATTAAATTATTTTAAAATTTTACACACGTCGCGGCGCGGTTGATTTTGAGCTCTTATTTAAATATTTTGAGTAGATTTTTTTCTAGTTCGTATGCGTGCGTAGCGGGCGAGTTTTACAACTTCTCTTTTTGGAACGGAAGCGGGTAGAGGTGGGAGATTTTAAGTACGGAACAGGAAGGAGCGAACAAATTAAATAAATTGCGCGTACACTTCCTTTTCTCTAACTTTACGAACAACAAGGATTTCATTTTTGCAATTTGACTGTGTAACCCTAAAGATACTACATAAAAACTATAGAGAAATAAATCAAAATAAACTTCTTAATATAATAAAAATGCTTGCAGGTTTTTCTTTAGAATTTTCTCACATCATTATCTTTTCTTATGGTATAGCTAAGAATTTCAGATTTTGAATAGAACATTAATTCCGAATATATTATTAAAGCGACGACAGCGTACTTATCTCAGCATGTAGTCTGCATACTAAGCAGGAGGCCTATCATTAACGTTTTAGGTATTTTAAGAATATTTTGTTACTTCCAAGAAACTTAATTATATTCATATTTTCTGAAATCTGCATAATATTGAAATAAATCATATTTTTTATATTACAGTTCCTTGGAACACTCGCCATTGTCCGCGAGGTCTCTCTTTCCAATAAAAATTGATATATAGAAATAAGAGTCTAATATTGGCTATAGTCACTTTTAAATGACGGCGTCTGTTTGAGTAGGCTAAGCCTTTACCGGCCGACTTCACTACAACGCAGAGGCTCCGGGTTCGATACGATCGGTTCCTGTCATGATAAATTTCTTAAACGAATTTTTAAAAATTAATAAATATTTATTAATTTTTTGATTGATTTCACGGAGAATGATATGTGGTGGTGCCATCTAGTCGTGTCGGAGCTTAACAGCGTTACATTTTTCACAAACAATTGAGATTCCTAGTATTTTACTACTATGTCAAAAGCTTTGGTCTCTACACATACTCAACAGAAACACTTTTAACTTAAATAAACTATTTTATTCAAGACTAAATCAAACTCTGAACACTTCAAAGACACTAACTTCCACGTTAACGTTTTGTCAAAAGTTAAACTTTAAAAGTACCCAAGTTATATGACGGAAACCTTTTACAAACTTGCAAACATGTTCCTTACTTACTAGTGATGTTGTTAATTCCGCATATCGGCAATTTATTCGGAAGTTTTTCGATGTGGAAATATTTATGATATTTTTTTTTATTGCACGACTTCAGCAAACAGGCAGACGGCCCACTTGATGGAAAGCGGTTACCATCGCCTATGGACATTTGCAACACCAAAGGTGCTACAAATGCGCTGCTGCTCACATAAGGGTGACTGGAATCCGGTCACTAATGCCGGAACACAACTCAAGGTTGTTATGGCGACATACTTTTTACAAGGGGTGGTAGCCATCCAGTCGGGCAAATGCTCTACCACCTGTCAAAGCGGTATTTGTTTCACTTTAGACCAATTATATAAAAATTTAGCCTCAGCACGTGCCTACACGACTTCACTGCCGCACCGCGTCGCGCCTACGATTG
The DNA here is from genome assembly GCA_039645545.1 of Dendrolimus houi. Classification (NCBI taxonomy): domain Eukaryota; kingdom Metazoa; phylum Arthropoda; class Insecta; order Lepidoptera; family Lasiocampidae; genus Dendrolimus; species Dendrolimus houi. The sequence goes on from CM077134.1 coordinate 16,405,183, forward strand.
AGCTGTCGAGCGGACATCGACGGTAGGGCGGTGTTCTAAAAAGGCGGACAACGTTCACATTTTATAAATTCACAGATAGCAAGTGCGGTGGCGGCATTGAAGCGGCATGTCGGTGTTGCCGTGTTCACAAACATTTAAGCCATTTTTTAATTTTTCAATCGTTTATGTAAAATGATGTTTTAAAATTAAATTATAAGACGTGAAAAAAACGAGACAAGAGTGAACTTTGACTTGTATTTACGTACGATTAAGGTGTCTTTCTGATATACATTTTTGTTTGGCGATTGTTAATCTTATATTCATCTTCATAGGTTGAAAGGTCCTAACACACCTTGAAATTAAAAATCTCGTAGCCGAGCCCAACATTACAGGAGAAATAAAAGCTCACCGCCTCCGCTGGCTCGCTCACGTATAACGAGCGGACGAGAATCGGAGCGTGAACCATATTTGGGACGACCGATCTGTCAATGTCGAGTAGGCCGTCCAAATATCACTGCAAAAATTATAAGCTGACATGTGCAAATTTCAGCTTTACTATTGGCAAGAAATTATGCAAGACAGAAAAAAATGACTTATGTAGAAACTTAAATAATTACGAAGTTAGTAAGTTGTTATTTATTGTTCAATCCTGCTTGATATGCTGGTCACAATTGGAGTAGGTATTGAAATAAATCAGAAACATCTTTAGTTCCCGAAACACTGGCATTATGACAATGTGATGGAACTCCGCGATGGTTCGCTACCACGAGTTTTATGTTATCCTACTGTCTATGATGTACCTATTACACGTCGAAAAAAAATCTTGTCTATTCATCGTGTTTATCATTTACCACGGTTTAAAAAGTAAAGACAAACATGTTAGCAACGCTTGGGATATTTTTTTTTTTTTGCGGGTCCTTTGCTAGGGATTAGACCGTTGTTGATCATGGAGGCTTTCCACTGAGGCAATCCAAACAATAATCAACCGGCTTGTGTGGAGACTCGACTAATAACTAACCACCCTCCTCCCATGTGCCCCGCGCTTATGGCAGGAAAGGCGTGAGATAGAGAACGTAGTTACGCCCACACCGATCCTAGCGCACAAGTGCTTGAGAATGCCCCGGGAGAGGCAAACTCACTTCGTCAACAGGGGTGAAGACTCCTCTGCTCCCTAGATGCTAGAGGGCCCCTGCAGCGGTATTTCAGGGAGGGAGGTCATGCGCATACCTGCGCCTCCGGGCTCCCGACTGACGTCGGCGCCCGCGAGACGCATGCGCACTACCATCTCTCTCCCTATCTCGTTCCGCGGCCTCCTTATGAGACACTACCGTCTCGCAGAAATTGGCAAAACCCACCCACCAATCGTCGCTGTGCAGCATGGCTTGCACCAGATCGCCCAGCGATTCGATCGGTCCTACAAGTGTCTCGAGTTCAAACCTCTGAGGTGCCCATGCTGCGCACTCGACTAGCGTGTGTAACGCCGTGTCCAGCGCGCCACACTGGCGGCATTGGGGTGAAGGCAAGCAGGCCGGTAAGTATCTGTGTCATGCTGAAGGTCAGGGTCCCGCGTTTCCGCGAGAGCCATCGCAACAGCTGCGGTCGAACCGCCTCCACCGTGTCAATGCCAGCAACAGGGTTTTCCAACTCTACTGACCAAGATTGGATCATGGCCGCGGTTTCCCGCGTCCTGATCACCTGGAGTTCGGCCTGGCCATAGACCAGGCCACGGGCGAGGGCATCCTGTCGGGAGCGCCGAACTTTGGCTATCACGTCCGCCTGGAGAGGCCAGGGCGGATCGCCTGCCAAGAGTGTCGACGCCGTCCACGACACTGTAACGGTATCCTCGGATGGTCCTCACCGCCAGGACCCGTTGTGCGCGGCACAACAAAGTCCTATTGTGGCGGTGAAGTGCAGTGGACCATACGGGTGCACCGTACAGGGCCATACTCCTAAGGATGCCCATGTAGAGTTTCCTAGTCGTCCCCCGGTCCCCCCACGTTGGGAAGAAGCCGAGAGGGCGCCTGCGGACCTCACGAGCTTGGGAACTAGCTGCTTAAAGTGCGCTTTGAACAGCCATTTCCCATCAAGAATTAGCCCCAGATATTTCATCTGGGGGCCTACACGAGTGTCCACCTCTTGGACTGTAACGGACAAGTCCGCGGGGGGATTACGAAACCGCCTATGGAACATGATGGCCTCCGTTTTCGCGGGGGAGACCTTCAAGCCCAGCCTACCTATTCTTCGGACCACGATCGCCAGCCCGGCGTTGGCGAGGTCCACGGATTCCGCGAATGACGCAGCGCGTGCCGTGAGTAGGGTGTCATCCGCAAAGCAGATTAGCCCTATTCCGGGCAGGACCGGAACCCGAAGGATCCAGTCATAACCGACGTTCCAAAGAACCGGCCCGAGGACCGATCCCTGTGGTACGCCGCACGCGACGCGTCGCCGACCTATCGCGCGATTCTCGGACTCGCCGCCCTCCCAAAGGATTTATCTATCCTGGAGGTACGCGCCCAACAGCCTCGTGAGGTACGGGGGGACTCCGTGTGCACGAAGCCCCTCCCTAATCGTCTCGTGAGGGAGGCTGTTAAAGGCGTTCGCTATGTCTAGCGAAACCGCCAGGACAGTATCCTTTGCTTGGACTGCGTCGTCCGTTACAGATCGCAGTGTCTCGAAGGCGTCCAACGTGGAGCGCCTCCGCCGAAACCCGAACTGCGTTTGTGCTAGCCCCGGCTCCACAGTATCGAGATGCTTAACGAGGCGTTCCGCTAAGATCTTCTCGAAAACCTTGGCGACCTCGTTAAGCAACACTATGGGCCTGTAGGCGGACGGATCGTTGGGAGGACGGCCTCCCTTGGGAATCAGGCATAATCGGCCCTCCTTCCATTGCGACGGGAACTGACCTGCGCGAATACAGGCATCGAACAGTTCCCGCAGCTGGCCGCGTAGGTGTTTGGCGGCCAGGAAGAGGAGCCGACCCGGAACCCCGTCGGGTCCCGGAGCCGTCTTCCTGCCCCGGAGCCGGTCCAGGGCGACGTCTAACTCTTCCTCGGTGATGGAGTGAGGCTCCACCTCCGAGGTGTCGGGAATGATTGGACCCATATCGGGGAGTGAAGATCCCCGGATCCGGGAAGAGCCCATCGATAACCGACCGGAGGACCTCGGGTTCGAGCGTTTCCGTAGCCGTGGAGGTGCAGGGCCGCAACGTGTTGCGGGCCGCACGGTACGGACGCCCCAAGGGTCCCGGTCCAGTGTCTCGAGGAGCTCCTCCCGAGCCCGGGCTTTCGCTCGCAGAATTGCGATCGAAAGGGCCTTTCTGGCCTCTCTGAACTCCCCCACGAGTCCATTCTCCTCAACATAGTCTGGAGGACGACGCGCTCTGCTGCGTTTGAGCCTGTGGCTGATTCTGCGGACTGCCCTCCGCAGTTCAGCCAGCTCCTCAGTCCACCAGTGGACCGATGTACGCGGCGGCGGTCGTTTGGCTCGAGGCATAGCAGCGTCACAAATCCTTTTGAGGGATTTGCGCATGTGCTCAGCCTGCGCCTCCAGATTCCCCAGGTCGGCTGGATAGGTCCAGCATTCGACGATAGCTCTCTCCTCGGCCTGCTCCGCGTCGAGCTTGGTAAGAGCCCAGCGCGGGAGCCGGGAGGGGCCCTGAACAGGGTTAGCGCTAGGCGAGGGGAAGAGCTCGAATCTGATGTACAAGTGATCAGACAGAGTCTCCACCTCCTCCAGCACTCTCCATCCTACCACTCTGCGGGCGGCCGCATGTGTGGCGAATGACAAGTCGATGATCGATCCACCCCGCGCACGTACGCAGGTCTGGACCGACCCCTGGTTCAGGACGGACAGGTTGGATTGAAGCGCCCAGTCTTCAACCGCCCGTCCCCTAACATCGGTAATCGCGTTCCCCCAGGATTGGTGCTTGGCATTGAAGTCGCCTAGGACGAATATCGTCTTCGGCGCTAGTCTGCCGACGGCTGCCCTAATGGAGTCCAAGGCGAGCTCGTACTCCGCCAGATGGCGGCTCCGCGTGAGGTACACGCCTATGATGACGTAACCTCCGCTTTCCGCCACCGCGTAGCCCTTTCCTCTTTCGAGACTGGTGAGCGGTGTGCCAGATCCGGCTCTGGCGACCACGGCTACCACATCGTCGAGATCCCCCACCCAGTTCCTGGCTGGGGGTACGTAATAAGGTTCGCTTATTACGGCCAAGTTTGCTTGCCACTCCGCCATCGGCTGCAGGCACAGGTCCTGGGCGTCGGGGGAGTGGTTAACATTAGCTCGGAAGAGTGTTAGGGGTGTACTGGGCAATTAGGTGTCCATAGGTACCCCCTTTCCACTCGCCGGTCGTTTATTCGCCCTCGGGTGGACGAATTTGACATATGGGGGCTGGCAGTGCCTCGCCAACGTCGGGTGGGTAGCGCGTTTGCCCCCCGCCGCGCAGACGGCGCAGTGGGGGTCGCGGGCTGTGCAGTCCGGCTGCTTGTGTCCGCTCTTACCGCAGCGGAGACACAAGCCGGTCCGGTCCGGGCACGAGTCCGGGCAAGTCTGGGTGCCGTGGCCGACGTTGAAACAACGGTAACAATGTATGGGCCGGGCTTCCAGAGCCTCCACCTTCGCCGAGGTGAAGCCCACCAAAAGGTGGCCCCGCTCGGCGATGGCTTTGGCTGCAGAGACGGGGCACATCACGTATGATGCGCCCATCCCCAGGTCCTATGCCGATGTGCCTCGCCTTAACATCGTCGCGCAGGCAGTTGCCCACGCTGGCGATGGCACTGCGAAGCCCATCTACTGTGGCCGACTCATCCAGCCCTGAGACGTAAAGCTCCCCACGCTTTACGGGGCGGATGACTTCGGCCATCCCTTGGAGCGCCCCTCGAAGGGCGTCGGCGACGCGGTTCGCCCTAGTCGCGCTCTCGGGTCCTGGGGGGAAGTCCAGGAGTCGAGCGTCCCGGACGGTCCGCGTCACTTTCAGCCCCTCTTTGAGGCCTAGCTCGGTGATATTGACCACCGAGGCGGTCTTCGCGAAGACCTCCCGGTAGCCAATACCGTTTTTGGCCGATTCCGGCAGCAACTTAATGATAATTGCTGCCGATCTCGGCTCCTGAAATACCACGGGCTTCGTAGCCCGTGGCTTGCGCGCCGGTTTCCGCCCCGATGGCGAAGCCGGTGCTTGCGCCGAGGGAGGGGGGCGGGGCGTTTCCGCCCCCGCTCCCCTGCCCTTCTTCCTTCGGACGACCGTGGACCACGCCCCCCCCTCCGGAACGGGGGCGGGGGCAGGGGCCACCGCAGCCGATGGTGGCGCGACGGCAGGTGCCGCGACGGCGCGTGCCGCGACGGCGGGTGCCGCGACGGCCGGTGTCGCGGCCGCGGGTTTAGCCATGAGCCTGGGGGTCGGCTTGGGGGCCGATGGCCCGGGCTTAGGCGCCGGAGCAGAGGCGGCGGCGAGAGCTGCGGCTCGGCGCAGCTTCTTCGTCCTCTGCTTTACTCCCCCCCTCTTCACCTTCTTCTTGGGGGGAGGGGGTGGCGGTGGGGAGTCCGCCACCCCGACGACGGGGGCTACCACCACCTCCATCGGTACCGGGGGAATTACTTCCCCCGGGGCCCGGCGGGCGGCGGCGGCAGCTCCCGCCGGTTTAGGCAGCGGTTGTGTCTCCGCGGCCTTTTTCCTGTCCGCCGCAAGCGGCGGGCGAAGAATTGGCGCGGGCGGCAGCCGCTCCTCAATCCCAGCAAGCCGAGCGTCCAACATCGCGCCCACCGTGCGGGCGATGATATGCGTGAGCATATCATAATCCACACCGGTGTGGATATTGCTTGGGATATTGCATCGTCCATAGGCGACGGTAGCCACTTTCCATTAGGTGGAGCGTCTACTCGTTTACTTGTATATTAGGCAATAAAAAAATCTCGGTCACGTTTAATCCGTTCGCTTCAGAGCCCAACGTTCAAATACCTAAATAGGTCTTATTGTAAGACCACTTCTGTTATTTATTGAAAGAAAATACATTAAATACATATTGTTTGCCTTTGTTATGACGCTACCAACTACATCACTTATTCTTACATATTCATAAATTTATAACAGTAGCTGTACCAACTTTGAAACCTACGATAGTAACTTCAACTTCAAACCAAACTACACCTTAAAGTAAGTTGATAAGGTTGATGTTTAAATAAGTGAGATAGATTTTCTAATAAGCTTCTTGGAAACTTTATGCGTCTGGATGAAAATGGTCAATTGATCATACATACCCTCTAGGCTTCATGGAAACTCAATATAATCAAACCAAATTTTTATGAAACGAACACAATGGTTGAAATACATCTGCTGTCCTTACACTACAGAGTGACTTTGATTTTCCTTTATTTAATACTAGCTGATGCCCGCGACTTCGTCCGCGTGGTGCGGTTTTTAACTATCCCACGGGAACTCTTTAATTTTTCCAGATCAAGTATCCTATATGTTGACCAGGGATTTAAAGTACCACCATACAAAATGTCATTTAAATCGGTCCAGTCGTTTTGGAGATTAGCCGGTACAAACAGACAGACAAACAGAGAAACACAAAATTTTAAAAATCTAAATTAGTTTTATTTCACTTCTTACACCCCCTGACTCGGTTTTTAGCATTTTTTTTTCATTGTCCAGAAATTTGACCTCTACAATTTTATTATATGTATGTATAGATAGATAAAAAATAATTAATGTATTTTAATCTAAAAGTCACAGTAAAATTTATATATTACAGGACTCTATGCCACACGAACAAACCCATGTAATTTCTGTGTTGCAGGCAATATGAATGTGAGCATATTGAGAGATAAATTTGAAAAGAAAACGTTTGTTTTCTATAATATGAATTTCACCCTTATTCAGTGATTTAAAATCTCCTATTGTATTAATGTACTCTGTGGGTTGACTGCAGAACTACATAGCAGTGTCTTGCAACGTTGATTTGTTCCTTCTTGGAGTATTTGTAATAAACCAACTTTTACGATCAAACTTTATAATCACACTTCATCAATGCAATAAAGGGCTATTTACAAATTACGTCACACGAATTTCATGATTTTTGGACCTCTCCGCCGTCCTTGCAACAGCTGGTCACATTCGTGAGACTCCTCCCTCCCTGTTGTGACATCACATATTTTGCAATTTTACATCAAGAATTTATTAAATTAAAACAGCAGTTCCGTAATTAGCTGTTTTTCATTTAAACTATTCTTTAATAATTTAAACACTATACTCATACACATAGTTATATTTTGAAGGTTTATAGTTATATAGTTTCGTTTATAGTTTAAATTTCGAGTTTTCAAGCTTAAATATATTCGATTTTGAAATGTGACCTCTCAAAATTTAGGACCCCACCCAGCCCTTGACACACAAGGTCACACTTTTGTTTTTTAACCAGAAATCCGGTTGAGGATTAACCCGCGACAGGCACATAAGCCTGGGGAAATAATTCGCGACCCGTGTGTGAGTTTCGCCAGGTCAGAGGTGGCACTAGCATGCCCAGTCAGAACTGGTGCCATGCTATTGCCACTCCCCAGTTAGGGATACCCATTAAAACCCTTGGGTGTTCCGTCCTTCGCCTTATGTCAGGGCTACGGGTATATGACCTAGCCTCTCCGCAGCCCTGGCAGGCGTGGGCCTCGCAAGGCGTGGGGCGCTCTGTAACTCGCCCCACGAGAGGAGAGGTGAGCGCGCGCGGAACACGCCGCGCTCCCATCTCGACGGCATGTGCAAGTGAGTGAGAACCCCTATTCCCCAAGGGGCCCCACCCGCGCCGCCCGCTTACGGTGGCCGAAGGTCCATACTGGCCCTCCGGCGCTGACGCGTCCTCCTTTGGCGGGAGCGGAGCTGTGACGTGCGCTCACGCTCCCGCATACAATGTCACACTTCGTCAATTCCCCTCATCCCCCTTAACATGTGACGTAATTAATTATTAATTACTTACGTCAAAATTTTATTTAACTTAATTTAAAAAAAAAACAGATTATTCGTCATATAAATATTATACCAAGCACAAGGCATTCACAACAGCAATTCCTTTCAAACAACTTGAGAGTGCAAACTAAGTAATAAATAAAAACTTTTCTTATAACATCTTATTTTATTTAATGAAAACTTCAAACGAATGTATCGCTATGTATAATTACAAGACCATCTACAATGTGCTATTCATGTTACCTTAATAATTCTTGTTTCCATCAGAAAAGAACTAATCTTTCAAAGCGCATCGATTAGAATTTCTCATTCTACAATTTACTAGTCGCCTCAATGCGGAAACCGGATTTCCTGCCCATGTCCGCTTTATCCGGAAATTCGTCCGGATGATATGGTCGGGTTAACAAACGTATTTGAACCTAAGGCATTATAAACTATCTTGTGTATTAATATTATTACCTCCTTAAATAAACGTGCAAATAAGATTGTTTATTTTCTCATTACTTTCTTATAGTGTTATGAATGGCAAATATTAAATAATTTTTAAACCATAATTTCCGCGAGAAATTGAGTTCAAAACAGCAGCGTTTTTAACCAATTCCCGCTGGCCAAAAATGTTATATGAAAATCAGTTCGTATGACTAACAGGGAATTCCAACTCACATAGTCTAGTTACATGCTTATGTTAGTACTGCGAGACTAGAGCGGTCATGCCAACCTCGATTACACAATGCTTATTAAATTAAATCTTAAGAACGATCCTCTTATGCACTGTAGCTAGGTGGAAGGAGCTTTTCGGGATGAAAAGCATCCTAAATGTTGACTCGGGATATAACCTAGCTCTGTGCCGAATTTCATTTAAATCCTTTCAGGAGTTTCTCCACGATGTTCCAACAGTCAAAACACTATAAATTAAATATTCTAAAAGATGCAATTTCAGAATCTGCTAGTCCGAATATATTCCTTTTTATTTTAAACTAGCATTTGCCCGCGATTTTATCCACGTTGGATAAGTAACAATTATTTTGCTAGATATAAAATCAAAGATTATTTTTCAGCACGGTCATAGATTTTTTTGTATGAAAATACATGAATCCCTGAAATTTCCGTTAAAACTCGGGATAAGTGATGTTACTAAAGGTATATACAACTATAACAATTGCTTAATAAAGATTTTATCGATCAGTGAAAAGTTCGCATCCGAATCAATTTTTTTCGACGTGGCTATTTTAAACTACTTCCAAGAATATTCCTGTAGAATTTTCGGGATGTACAGTGCCGCAGACTTTAAGTCCGGGAATTTACTATCGATCAGCGAAAACCGCATTGAAATCAGCCCTGTATTTTTTACCTGAATCTCGAACAAACAAACACAAAAATATAAGAAACAAAGGACTACACTTTATAGATTCGTTTATTATATAGTGGTCCCCTCTGCAGATTTATTTATTATATGATTATATAGTTATATTATAATACATAGATTAAAAAAATTCTACATTCACTATAAACGTTGGACTTTAATATTCTATTCGCAAAATTCAGAATTGTACGTGTTTGTTCCATTGCCTACCGGGAGCAATATAATACCACTCTAGTTAGAATCCTATAAAATGGACAGTAAATTGTCCCCAATTCGCCTATTTTACAAGCAACTAAGTTATACTGTTGCTCTATATTGTACCATAAATGGACCGTGGTGCAGAGAGGGCACGCAGCGGGTATCAATTGCGGCGCGATTGTCCTACTATCAATAGCCTTTGGCACTAACCCAGGTCACGCAGCCAGGCCTATATTTTAACCTGGGAAATGAAATATGTCTGTTGGTTCAAGAAAACAAGTTATCTAATGTTTAAAGTAAGAGAAAAATATTTGTGTAGTGGATCATAGTTGTAGATTTTTTGTATTCTTTACTTTGCTTAATATACCATGATCCTGATTACCACGCGCTCGGGTTCCCAATTCAATTATTCGCTTATACATGTTTACTAGAAACTTTCGAAATAAAACTAGTTAATTTATATAATTCTGTCATAAACAAAAGTAGACCAAGTTCAAGGTCAATCTTTTAGCATTTGACTTTTGACGTTTGACAAGTGTTACTTTAAGAAAAACATAGCAACAGCATCTTTTGATCTATTCTGTTTATTATTCATATATAATCATAATTTCTAATCATAAAATAAATTGAATATATATCCACTTTAAATTCCTTATTTATTTGTTTAAATTTAAGTTCTCAAATACTGAATTATCTACTTTTATTATCGTTAATCAATTAGCCAGGACGTAAGGATACGACTAGCCAATGGGAGTTATGTATAAAACTCACTCCCATTGGCTGGAATTTAAAATGTATTAAAGACACGAGTTTTTGAGCTCGGTTACGAGAGACTATTTATACTACTAAAACATACTTACTAAAGTTTCACTCTAAAAGCCAGATTTAAGATGGAAGTTATATTTATTCAAGAGCCTTACATCACGTCCAACATCATAGAACTCCCTTCATTTGTTTATTGTTTTATGTATGATTTGATATTTTCTGGAAGTATTTCTTTTATTAAGACAGGCGGCATGTCTTTTCTTGCAACACACACTCAGGCCATATATACGAGGGTAGGCCAAATGCAGCGCCTAATGCCGCCTGCACGAGTGTGTGTGCGACTCTCGGGGGAACCAGACCCCGCCCCGGAGGGCCGAATCCGACCAAGCTACCCACTAAACCTAAACCTGCGTCCCTATCTACACTTTCTGGGACGCCACGGGATCTGCACCGTGACGCCCTCATGTGCAGGCTTGGTACACCCTGGTGGCAGAGTGTACCACTTCATCAGCAGAGGACAAGATCGCCTCAACCCCGCTCTTTTTGGGGTTATAGTTTAGTTGTATTATTTCGACACACTATGTACCTAAACTTAGTTGAAATTGTTGTTATAGACAGCACGTAGAAAGTAACGATTTGTGTGTAATATTTGTATGACTTGCGTAGTTTATGTAGATAGTATCTGTTTGTATGTAGTAGTTGTAGAATTTAGCAAACAGTGTTTGTTATTTTGTGTATAGAAGTTGTATAACTTAACGGAGATAGTGTCGGTTTTGTTATGAATCTTGTTTAAATTAATTGCTATCCAGAGTGAAAATGCGAGTAGCATTTTGATAACCTAACAATCCTCCGTGTTTTCACGGAAGTTTCGGAATCATCTTTTATTTTTGTGGAAATAAAATCCATATTTCTGATATTTATTATTCCATAAGTTTTCAAATAAATCAAATTTCTAACGCAAAAAACATGTTACAAATAAATTAAAAAAATAATGTCCGCTAACACATTCCCGCCAGAATTTGCTACATGGATAGCCTATAATATCAAACTGCATAAGTTAATGTTATCATACAGAAATTAAAATACTAACTGGAAAATATTTAACTGAAGTCTGTCTACAGTACATTGTGAGGATGTAAGTAAAATTCAAATTTATTTATTTCTAGGCCTTATGTAATTATATCTAAAACTTATGGTTATAACACATTTTGAATTATAATAGTTAAAATTAAGGCTACAACCTTTTTTTGGCGCCGATTGCTGCACTAGTCTCTAGGTCTGTATCGCGTTTCCCAACACAATTTTATTATAAGAACTTAAATATAAATAAAATGGAATCAACATTAGTTTTTAAATAAGCTTATACATAGATTAAGCTAACATTATATTTATAATGCTATTATTATCATCCATATATTTTAATCTACGTATTTTAGACAGTAGGAGTAGTTAATAAGTAAAATATCAACGAAATAATAAATATATAGTAGGATGTAATTTGTATATATAAAAAAAATATATCTATGAAAAGATAGGAAAATAAAAAGATAATAATTATTAATAAAGCATAGAAAAACAAACTCTGCTCCAAAAAGAGACAGAGAGAATGGTATAAAAAATATATATTTGTGTATATAAGTAATATACATACAGCCTTGTGAACATAAGAAATTCTAGTTGATTAGCATTTAATCCGCTTTCATATGTATCTATTCGATAATGTTGTGGTCGGCCATTGTGTTGCAACAAAGCTCACTGACCACTGCGGTTATCGTGTTATACACAGATCACGAAATCGCGCTTAACATGACGCCCTATTAATTTCTAATGTCTAAACGTAATTAACACTTGTAAATAAGGATGCGGACATGTTACAATAAATTCTAAAACTATTTAACTACAAAAGAACAGACTTTAAGATAGCATCTTATCAATTTTCTTTTTAAATATAATGATAGAAATAATTTTTATTACTTTTCAAACAATAAAGAATGCGCTGTTTGACTCCTTTTGCTTGTACCTACTTAAGACGTCATAACTTACGTACATTCGTTCAAAGTTTATGAGACTGCGATGTTTTATAAGTTTATATAAAAGTATCTTAGCTGGTTTTTGACTGTCCGCTGTAAGTAACAATTGCGATCGATTGATGCACTTGCCCGATTTTTAAGAATACAAGGATTCTTAAAAATCGGGCAAGTGCATCACAATCCACAGTTTATACAAAGAATCTATAACAGATATTACAAATTAGAATTACAGTACAAGCAAAACTTAAATGCGTTCTTGAAGTTCGTATTCAAATTGCGCAGAACATAGTCACCTACATTCGTGCATAGGATTTAATAAGTGGCATGTGTAGAGCTGAGAGGAGAGTGTTGCATTCGGCCACTATCTAGATTCGCATACCATTTCTTTTGCGCCACACCCTACCAGATGTTCAGAGTAAAGAATTGTAAAACTTACTATGAGGTCAAGGTCGAGGACCGTATACGGCCATCTATCAAGTGTTGCGTAACGAGGGTGCGGAGCAGAAAAACGGAGAAATATTAGCCAATAGGATTGCATAAAAATTGCGTCAGTGGTCAGGCAGCCAATCCTATTGGTTAATATTTCTCCGATTCTCCGCACCGCTTCAATGGTTAGGCAGCCTAAAAGCTTGACAAGACTTGTGTAAACTCACGGAGCAAACTTCTCTCTAAGTTTTAGTTTTGCATGTACCGTACTCAGAAATGGCATTAAAGCGAGTGATAGACATATTTCTATCCTGAAGATATTTTTCGCTTCTGAAAATTCGCTTGCTTTTAAGGTGACAGACGGGAATCAAAGTTCGTCGACAATAAAGCGTTCGCACGTCTATCACCTGCTAAAGTAGAAATCTTGAATTACGTCACCTGCACAGTCCGAAGTCACAGGTTCTATGCGTATACAATCTTTTTCATACTTTGCAATATGTTCGTTAAAATTGAAAATTTAGAGCAAAAATTGTTTACGTAACGGCTTTTTTTATGTAAAAGGGCAACATACGGCGCGTGTCACGCGAAAATTAGCAGTATAAATTTTCATTTTCCGTTCTTCATATATATTGTATGGGATCAACCTCGCAATTTTAAATGGCTTGCATCTACAAAGAGCCCCGTACTGATTGACTCAAAAATATACCTACAATAACACAACTAATTGATCTCTGACATTTGAAATTCTTCGAAAGGTAAATTGTATAACATACATTTTAATATAAAATATTGGTTGGCGAAAAAGTTTCTTCGCATTTTATATAAAAATTCAAAACGTTTTTTTATAAAGTTTATTTACATTTGACTAAAGTATGTAGGTGCCATTTTGTTGGATAACTTTTTGTCATCTTGTAGGTAGGGACGTGATCACATTGCTATTAAAAATTTGGGGCTTTTGATCAAAAAACTGCGACAAGTGGTTTTGGCAGTCCTCTCGAGATGTTAACCTGACACTGCCTAAGGAATTCTGCAGAGACCGAAACAGGTGAAAATCTGAAGGTGCAAGGTCAGGACTATACGGCGGATGCATTAACACCTCCCAGCCAAACTCTCGTAATTTTTGCTGAGTGGCTAAAGATGTGTGAGGTCTAGCGTTATCATGGTGAAAACCCACACCCCTTCTGTTGATTAATTCCGGCCGCTTTCTCTCAACTTTTTGCTTTAATGTCATCAGTTGTTCGCAGTACAGTTCAGAATCGACGGCCCTGCCTGGCGGTAACAGCTCATAATGAATAATGCCCTTCCAATCCCACCATACACACAGCATCACCTTGTTGCGAGTTAACCCGGGTTTCGCCACAGTCTGTGAAGCCTGACCGGTCTTTGACCACGATCTTTTTCGCACGTTCTTGTCGTACGTGATCCACTTCACATCACCAGTTATCAGCTTCTTCAAAAATGGTTCGGTTTCATTACGTCGTAATAAAGAATCACAAATGAGTACACGGTTCATTAGGTTTCTTTCAGTGAGCTCATGAGGCACTCAAATATCGAGCTTTTTTGTGTACCCAGCTTTTTTCAAATGCGCCAAAACCGTTTTGTGGTCAATTCTCAGTTCTCCAGCTACATCGTAACTACTAATATGCCGATCTTGCTCCACTTTTTCGAAAATGGCATCAATTTTGTCCGTAACAGGGCGACCAGAGCGACGTGCATCTTTGATATCAAAATTTCCGGATTGAAAACGCTTAAACCAAATTTGCGTTACTCTCACAGATACTGCATTAGGTCCATAAACATCACAATTTTTTTTCACGGCTTGTATTGCATTATTACCTTTTTTGTAGTAAAATTTTAAAATGTATCGAATTTCTTCATTAGATTCACTCATTTTAACAATAAGAAAAACAAATAAAAATCACACATTTTCGTAATTTGAATTTGGAATTGTCTTCTTTAAAATTAAAACTTTTTAATGATACCAAAACCAGCCAGATACAAATGGTATAGCCAAAGAGATCTTATTACAAGTACATACATACTATATGCGAAAAGACTTTTTCCCCAACCTATTATAAAAACAACTTAAGATAAATAATTTTTAGGTAGACGTGTTGCTGGGAAATTTCTTGCCGCTTTTTCTCCTTAAACAGTGATAACACGTTGCGAAGCGGTACATAGAATAGGAAGTAAAGTTAAATTTTAACACATGTACGAGTACCTACCTATGACTTTCAGAAAATGTCCTCCAGTGGAACTTATTTTGAATAAACACTTTTGACTTTGACATTCATTAATCACAGTTGCTATAGCTATGGGATTGAATCAATAATCTAAAAATAAATAAAATTAAAACACGGTCAATATTATTTAATACATTTATTTTATTATATTTTGAAAATATCTAACTGAAAAAAATATAAGAAAAATTTGGTGGTATCATAAAATCATTCTGGTGGTGGATTTGGCTTAAAGTTCAACTTTTTTTTATGACGCAGGGGAATACGTTTCGTACTCAGCTGGGTGAGTCCTCTAGGGGGATGGACCAATTGCGGAGTGAATTTAAAACTCCGCACAGACATGAACGAGGAGTCTGATACAGGCGTTCCCAATTCCCTCGCTAAACCTAAACCTGCGCCCCTTTGAAACGCATGAATCGGAAGGACATGGGATGTAGTACACGAAGTTACTACCCCATGTCACCCCGTGCGCCAGATTGGTCCACCCGGGATTGGCTGAGTGGACCACTTCACCTACAGAGGTTTAGCCGGGCTGTACTCCCCCTGGTTACAGTCGGACCTCTATCCTTAAAGTTCCCCTTACCCCAACCTCAGCATTATACACTTCTTCTGTAGGCATTGTAGGTAGAATACAATAATTATAATTACAGCCCATAAACTTCCCACTGTTGGGCTCGGGCCTCCCACTGTAGGAGAACGGACAGTATACCCGCCACGTTTGTCCAAGGCGGCTTGGCAGAGATTTGACACATCGGTTATCTGGATGTGCAGGTTTCATCACGTTTTCTTTTACAGTTTTTAGCACATGGTAATTGTAACAATACGCACATTGGTCAGATAACTGCCTAAGTGGTGCTTTCGTACCTGTCAGGATTCGACCCCGCGCCATTTGGGCGTGGGACGCGTGCGCTAGCCATTCCGCTACCCTGACTTTTTTAATCGTGTATAATAAATTTTTAATTGTGTCTCTCGTCTATCTCACTTGTAAGCTATTATAGGGCATCACGATTTAATTTCCTGTTTTTTCCAAAACGACTCAGGTACTCCACAAAATATGAAAGGTAAGGAACAAGAAGGCCACGCTGTGTAGCCTCGAAATAATTGGGAACAGGTGAGAGTAAAGACGACTTTTATAAGCCTAGTCAGAATAACCTCTTCCATTAAGTACCTTCATATCGGACGGATCACGTCCTGCGAGTGGGTGTTGGTGTATGAATTCCATGCCGATATCATTATTTATTCAGCCCTCATCATTTATTCCTATGGATTAGTTTACGCGCGGCCTTTTTGCGTGATACGGACCTTTCTTACGGAGGACGTAGAATAAATTGTTTTCTTCAATATAGTGCAAAGGTTTTTCAGATCATATATTCAATGACCCCCATTCGATATAGGTGATCATTTTTAAATAAAAATGTAAATAATAGTAAGTATCTATAGGTTGATTTTTTCAAATGGACCTCTGTGGTCAAATCCGAAACTATAAGATATAGCGAAAAATTCTCAAAGGAGTCTCAGGGCCGACTTTGATGACAACTAAAACGATACTAATAGATTTTTGAAAAATCAATTATCCTGATCAGGAATAGAATCGGCTAATTATGAAAAAAAAGCACCTTTATACCCTTTTTACGAAAATTGCGCGGATGGAGGAATATGAAATTTCGCACACTTAGAGTTTATATAGAGAAGAAACGACAAATGCTAATAGATTTTTTAAATTATGCATAAAAAATACATTATATCAATAAAAAAACACACACTACCATGTATTTGACACACACACTTTGGTTTATTGTTACTTGGCGAAATCTATGATTATAGAAGTATATATAGTCTTTGACAACAAATTATTATGGTCGAATTTCGACCACGGGCGACCACTAGTACTGTATTATTACACCAAACCATAGTGTAGGATGGAAGGATTAATTTCTGTAAAGAAATGTTAAACGTAAAGTAACAGAAAGGGTTAATTTTTAACATAATATTCTATTATTTTTCAAAAATCTAATGACTCCGCTTATAACAATTACTATATAGGTACATTGCATACATGATTCTACAGGTATAGTAGTGGTAGATTAATGGCTAAAGTACTCGCGTCTCATGCCAATGACATGGCTTCGCTGAACTGGAAGTAGGTATGTACTATTTAGGCAGTTATACTAACCTAATGTATATAAAATGATAATTATTACCACGTGATAGATTAAAGTAAAAAACAAATCCAGTGATAACTAATACCTAAACTTGGCTGGACCTGTGCTTAAACGTTAACAAAGCGTGGAACCGGTTAAAAAGTAACTGGTTGTAATCAGTTTTAACCGCTTTTGGTCGACTATTTGGTTCGGAGTGTAAACCTTAGAGACTTATAAAACCTGCATTAATTAGTTTTTTTCCGCGAGAATAACTTTCACATACTAACTCTCTCAACATGTGTTTATATGCGACTGAAAACTTTCTGTACCACATAGCTGCAATTTGAAGGTGAGCGGTAAAAACAGTTCGTAATCGTTCGAAGGCAGTTTATTCAACAAAAGTTATTTAACGAAATTTAGTTACCAAAAACCGTTTCGTTGAGGTTAAAGTTAGAACAAAACCGAAAAGAAAACTTCCTATGCACTTAGGCTTTAACCGGTTTCCAAGTCCTGTGTAAATATACCTTCCTCTAGTATTTTCTTAAGTTTTTGCGAAAACGCTAGCTAGTACTATAATAAATCTGTAATGCATTTAAAAATGTAAAAAAACTCAGGAGGGATAATTCGGACCAGGAGATTACGAAAATGCAATTTTTGTCTGTCTGTCACAAACGAACTAAGTGGCGGCCGCCCTGAAAAGTGGTGAATGTCAGCGGAGATGGTTTGAGTTTCCGTGTATGTGTGATGTCTGCGACTGAAGCCAAGGTGGACGTTTTTAGTCGACGAGGGTTTGTGTGAGTCTATCTAATTATTCTATTTATTTATTGTTATTCGAAAAACATTTACACAACAACTCAATCAAGGCAACAAAATACAACAACAACAAAAAAAATACGTTGTCATAGGAAACAAGGCATTCATTGTATTACTTCAAATCAGGTTGGCTTCAACTCATCTCTATGTTATGCTGGGCAGTTGTTTAGACTATATGGACTTAGTTTCTTAAGCTAATTAAGTTTTTATGTAAGTAACGTAGAGCTTACTTACTATGTAGGGTATTTCATAGAGGAAAGCTCTAGTATATGATAAAACTATGTTTTAACAGCTTAAAAGTGTCCGAAATAAAAATAGAAAATTTTTACGTAGTTTTGTTATACATTTCTCAGTAAAAAATTTTAAACAAATAAAATAATAGAGCACAATAGACGCCAAATGGAAACATCTCAACAGGTTTTAGGTTCTTACCCAAAATTTCTAGCACGAGCGTTAGTATAATTCTCAATTAACTTTAATTAAGCAATCAGCAACCTGTCTAATATTAGTTCTAACTAGGTCCACTTAGAAATTGAATATTAAATGGCGTTTCAGGAAGGGAATGTGCCCGGGAGATCTTCGTTTCCGTTTCATCTTGTAACTCATTATTATAACTTTATTGCTTATAAACATTTGAATGAGTAGTTGGAGGGAATTTGAATAACTTCTGTGACGTTATATTTTCAAGAAAACGTATAAATCTTGTTAAGAATTATCAATAGGTGTAGGATATAGAATATTTTAAGTAAAAAATTAATTGTATTACTTTTTCAGATTATAATTTATGTTAAATAAAAACGTAAAAATAAATTAAACCTAAAAATAAACTATATATACAAATTCAAATTAATCTAGAATATCTAGTACTAAACTGCTACCAGTAGGAAACGATCCCAAAATATTGGCCGCATTATCAGAAGAGGTAGCAATAATTGCATGTTTGTGGGTATAATTAGATTTTTTTTGGTAGTCTATGGGCCTCCAAATATTCATCGGGGTCAAAAGTTCATTGCTTACCCCCTTCATTTATAAGTTACACAAGATTTGTGAACTCGTTAAAAATTATTAAGAAAATCTTTAGGTAATTACATTCTGGATGCGATTATAAATAACAGTTTTTTCATGAGCCTATAAACTTTGTATAACTATTACGTATAGGGGGTTTAGTGTCTATTTGTCTTATATCTACTATTCTAAACTACATTTTTATTGCCAGTCAGACAGTGAAGAAAATTTGGCTAAAACTGAATGGTTATAATATGGCCACGGTTTAGCATACCTGTTATTTATTGTCTATTTGCTTGAAGACTGATGATAATTTTAAAACTTGAATATTCTTGAATACTTAACACTAGCTAGGACAAATAAAAAAATTACATTTTTCAACCTAAATTGTATCTAGTTTTTAAAGATCTTATTTTAATTCATGGTTAACAATAGCATTTAAATAATATTTTTTATTTTTTTAAAGGTAGCTATAGTCCAAATATATATTTAGGGATACACAAATAAATAAACATAATATCACATACAATATTATATATCCTAATATTAGTAGTATTAGCATATCATATCCATGTTAGTAACTAATTCCTAACAATGATTTGGTCCACTTAATAAACGATCAAATCAGTGGGCAGTCATGTTTGCCAGCTATTATAGGATTAATTTATTCCAATATTATTCATATCAAAACTACATACAACATAACTTATACATAGTAAACAATAGAATATCAAATACAACTAAACTACCAACATTAGAAGCAGATTCAACTGAAACTTACTTAATTCAACCGCTGTTGACAAACAGGGGTCTCGAATAGCCATAATGCCGAGGATTTTGTTGTTAAATACGTATAAAGTAAATAGGATTAACAAACCTCTATACACTACATGCGTGTCTGATGCGGTTAATCTGACTCCAGGGTATCGTAGAATGGTGTTCAGAATGAAATACATGTTTTTAGACCATTAGATGCTTTTTTGTAGCCCATCCCTTTACACATGACTGTCCAAAACAGGATCGTAATGTTTATTATAGCTTGTAATATATGTATCTAGATGTTTAATACGCTGTTTATTAGATATACTAGTATAAAAATTGCTTTGGATAAATATTGTGTTGGTTTTTTAATGTTATATAAATTAATTCGTTAATCGTCAACCTATCTATACTGACAAAATTGTATGTCGGAGAAAGAATACAATTTCCTGAGGCCTGTCGAAAGAGGCGACAACAACCAAGAGGCAGGTGGTAGGGTTTTTGCTTATCTGGTAGGCTACCGTCCCTAGTATAGAGTATGCCGCCATAACATCCTTGAGTTGTGTTTCGGCATTAGTAACCGGGTTCCAGTCTCCCTTTAGGGAGCGGCAATACATTGGCAAATGTCTTCTGAAAATTTTTGTCTGAAAATTACTACGCTTAATATGAGCCAGGCATCAGTAAGACACTCAAATCTGCATGTGTAAAATTTAACGCACGTCGCGGCACGGTGAATCATTTATGTCTTTAAGTAAAACTCCGTCAGTCAGCTAGTAGCGAAGCTACTTACTCTTTTGCAGAAACGGATGGGGAAATTTGAATAAGGGAAGGAAAGGAACGAATTAATGGGTGAATGACGACGCGTACGCCCCGGAATGGCTAACAAATTTCAACTAAAATTTTAGGGATTTAGGAATTTTGGTTGGAATTGTTGTGTTTATTACATCATTATCTTTATATAGTAGAAAACTCCTCCTAAACCAAGCAACGATTTTAAAGCAGATTTCACCATCAGCTAGATTACTTTTTACTGAAGGCTTATATATATTTAAAAAAATCTAATTATCATTTTTTATGTAAGTACAAGATAACAACATTTCGCATCCGAGTCGCCGAATCGCACCTAGATAAAAATTTAATGCAATGTAACATGTAGGTGTGAAAACTTGCTGGCTAAATAAACCCGCGGCGCGGTGAAGCCACGAGGGAAACTCCAGTTTCGATATATGTTCAATATATCATATTCATATGACATAAATATATATGAAACTTAAGTTCCGAGCAAACACAGCTGATACAGACGTAAAGATCTAAAAATTCGTTTAGTAAATAATTCGCTGGTAATATGAATTGATGTCACCGCCAAAGTTACGAAATTGAGTTATATATATACAGTTCGACTGAAAATTGGAAACTATCGATTGCGGTTATTAAAATTTCAATATCTTGAAAATAATGTCAATTACGTTAACCAAAATCTGACTATTTTTTCCATTTTGCCGTATTTTTAATGTATTGTAAATCTTTTATAAATTGCTATTAACAGGTTTGCGTAACGACAAATCTGTTATTGTGTTTTGACCAAAGTTGGAAAAAAATGTAAGAGTCATCTGCATCAAAATGACTCATACATTACTCATTTTGTGACATATTATAACTGATTGACTATTAGGCTGCAGTCGAAGCTAGATAAAAATACAAAAAGACTTTTAAATTAAATGCGACAAACACTTGATTTTTGAGAAAATGTTTGTAAAATACCCAGAGCAGATAAATTTTAAACAATACAACTGAATTGTAACAAAACGCAAATAAAGTTCTGTGAGTTAGAGGAACGGTATCTCGATTGTGATTGCGAGTTTTCATCTCCAGAAAGTTCTGAATAACCCCATGGCCAGCAGTATGGTGCTATACTATAGCAGAAAGTATGCCATTTATAATTTAACTGTGAAATTAATCTAACCATAGATATTATTAGACAAAAACTTTATTTTCTCAGCTCTAACTATTTTGAACTTGGAACGCGTTTATTATGTATAAAACTTCTTTGGAGTTTCCGCCGTTTCATATACTTTTTCGTGTTTATTATGAAATTGGGTGTTAAAGCAAATTAAATTGCAGTGATCCCCTGCCACAAAATGGGTATGGCGACGTTAGTCATATTCAAGATATTTCAAAAGCTCGCTATCAACCGGATATTAGTATATCGTACTATCGACACATATACCAACACTTCCTCTGACCAAGACCATAAAAGATGAGGTCGGCCGCGTGCTGTCAGAACTACAAAAGGCTGTTAATGCTGTTGAAGTTAGAATTCGCCGAAACCCTATTAGGAAACAAAAATCTTATCGCGAGAAATGAAGGTTCCCGCTAGGACTCCGTCACGTATAATAGAATAAAAGCTGCTCAGTGCTTATGGTTGATAACAGAATATAGCCTGAAATAATCCCTACAGTCAAAGAATGGACAAAGAGAGGAGTTGATTGATCAAAGTGCCTTCTGTTCAATATGCAGGTGAAAGGCACAGAAATATCCTCATTCCTGATGAAAACATGTTCACAATTGATCGGAAAGGAACAACATAGTCATCATCCTGCATCAGTGATAATTTGGCAACCAAAGTGCAGCTTAAAGTCATAGAGCTGCATAGTTGTGAAAAAGGAGTGAAGACTTCAGTCAAAATGTATCAAGCGACCGCTTAGCAATACACTTTATAAAATGTACCGTGGCCTTTCCATCAGGAATTTGCACCTGTTCACAAGCCACGAACTAGCCCAGCCTGGCTTGGAACCAACATTCTAGACTCTATAAGAGCTGGAAACTGGTTCTCAGCTAGCCCGCATCTGAACCCCATAGACTATAAATTATTGTCAGTTGTAGAAGACATGGTCTGCTCCAAATGACACGAAATCTCTGGAGCAAGCAGTGGCTAAATTTTGCATGTAAATGTAATAAATAAGAAGGAAAGCTCCCAAAAAGGAATCAGACATCTAAGAAAAAAAATATAGAATGCCGAAGGTCCAGTAAAAGCCACGGGTACTATAGAAAAAGCAAGGGGGGGATAAATAGTTAAGAAAAGTAGCAAATAGGAAAGGTGTTCTCTTAGTGTACATCTATATGAAATCGTGTATGAGTTCATATAGATGTATAGTGAAGTTTTCTGACTACATTGTGTACAATGTCGTCATTTACTGTACACATTTACTCTATACACCAGGTGTAAAAGCAAATTCTATGTTCCATAAAAGATAAAAGCTTTCATAATATATTCGCACAGTGCCGCAGTGCAACTAACAACTGCAATGCAATTCAAGTAAATTAATGCAATATATTGTGTTGTTTGTTTTTACAACTCTGTTACGTTGACAGCTGGTTTCAACGTTTCATGTAAGTTTGCAGTTACTGAAATTGGTCTGTTTAGACTTACATGATGTTAATTAAGATTTGTATCTCTTCTTTTTTAAATATAGCTTTAATTTGTGTAACTGGTCAGTGTTAAGTATTAAGAATATTTAATTTAACTTAAGCACCAGCTTCTTTAACCTGATGCCATATAACCTTTCGACGCAACCTTGGCCTCATAGATACATTTTTTATAGATATTAGATAGACTTCATAAATACAAATAAAAGAAGTCAAATACAAAATAGTGGCGATGTATAAAGGCGAACTTAACCCTAAAAAGAGTTTTCTTCCAGCAAACCTATGGGTTTAGCGAGAATGGGAAAACAAGAGGCAGGGTTGTGTGCATTAAAGTTAATATGCATAAGTATAAAGGTTCTTATACCTAATGTACATTTACTGATATGAAAATAAATATTTACATAATAAAATACATACCGATATACATACATAAACTTACATACACCTATATCTATACATACCTAATATATACACTAGCGGCCCGGCGCGGTTTCACCCGCGCTTTGTCCCGCTCCCGTGGTATATATCGTCATATTATATAGCCTATGACACTCCCTTTTTAACGTAGCTTTCCAACAGTAAAAGATTTTTTTAAAATCCGTTAGTAGATCCAGAGATTACTCCCTACAACGTCACAAACTCACAAACTTTACCTGTTTATAATATTAAGTATAGATATATAAAATACATATATGTCAAGCATATTAATTATTGTTTGAAAATTGAAAATAATAAATACTTTTATCATAATATTTTAAAAGTAAGATGTTATTTTAATACCTGGTATGCACAATTGTACCCGGTATTGACCCTGCGATTGGGTTTCAGGATTATGATGAAAATTTTGGTGTATGTTAGAGTTGATGGATAATTTAGATTAGGTTACCATGTGTATATAAACATATGTGAATTTATTGTAACATATTTTATGGCCGCATCCCTATTATAGGTTTTTTATTATTGCACTAACTGTTGCCCGCGGCTTCGCTTGTGTAGATTATAAAGATAGTCATAGTTTGAGTAGTCGTATGTTAGTACAGCCAGTTAGTCAGTGAGTCAAATCAAATCAAATCAAATAATTTATTGCATAAAAACATGGTTATACAATAGGTCTTGTTATTTTATACAGAGCACATGTTTTTTGCCGGTTGGGCGTGCAATTTTTTTTATTTTTATTTATTTCATAAAGGTACATACTTATTTGGTTTTAATTATTATCACTAATATTTTAATCTTATAATTATGTATATCCTTAAATTTAACAAATACTAAATGACACACAATTTAAATTTAGATATGTTTCTAATGATATTTATATGGTACAAATATTATAAATATATTTAAACACTTAACATTCTAACTTATCACTTACATTTAAAACTTATCATCAAGGAACTCAGTTACATTGTAGTAGCTTTTCTTATTAGTACTTTTTTAAATTGTGATTTAAACAATTTAGTTTTCAGAGCTTTCAGCTCTTTTGGGATTTTATTATATATTTTTGGGGCCATGCATACTATAATATTATACAGTAAAGTTGTTTTTGCAAGGTGCATACAAAGTTTTTCTTTATTACGTATATTCCTAACCGTAATGTCGGATGTATTTGTGATGTAATAGTGAGGTCTATTATATATGTATAGATAGGTTTGTGTTTGACCATTGTCTGAACTGATTTCGAGCGGAGATATGGTCTAAGATGGACCACGCTTACCTAGAACGTCTATGACTGATGTTAAACAATGTCATTCTTGTGGCAACTCGAAAGGTCCCTAGTAATTCCGGAAATAGCCCACTGTCAAAACTGGTAGACAGAAATCAAAGTGAGGTAAAGAGCTTCCTTTTATTTTTAGATATCGAAACCCTAAAAAACTCGCGCTATCCCGCTCATAAAACAATGTATTGCCTCCGAAAGCTATTTATTTTTACAATACAGAATTCATTTGGCTTACAAAATGTGTTAATACATTAAACATTGATGCTAAACAAAGGTTGTGGCCTGGAGAAAAGCGAGCGTATTACTTAAAATGTTGGAAGGAATGTTTATACGAAATGAGGTCTTTATGTATGTATGTACAATATACATATATAAGCCTTTTGATTGTTTTGATAAATGTACTGCGCGTCATTTTACTTTTCAACTCGAAAAATTACAATTTTCGGAGTATACCGAAGCGAAGTATGAGGATTTTCGTACCGCATTAGTGGCCAAGTTTCAGTCCCATGTACGAGTCTGGCAGCACATTTAGTGTTGCTAATGTTCATAGGCGACAGTAACCATTTTCCATCACAGTTGGGCCGGCCGTCAGCCTGTCTGCTGTACTCCAGAAAAAAAAAACATTTTGGCTTACTACCCGTCTTTTTATTTTTCATCCCGGATAGCTAGTTCTCGAGGTATATAGTACTGAAGTATACGGCAGTGGATACTCAAATCAACTGAGATACTACTTTTACTTTACTATTTTTTATAAACTTACAAAACGTCACAACCTTCCTTATAGATAGTGTACTACCGTACAGTTTAACGTAAATTATAATTCCGATCGGCAGTTTTCGTTTGCGCAGTTTGACCATCGGTTTCCGACATGTAAATAATCTATTTTCAACTTTATTCGCAAGCGCAAAAGGCAGAGTGTCGCTTGCTATGCTTTCGTACCTCGGTCCCGCTTACACAATTTGTACACAATTTGTGCGCTATTAAAATTGGTCTACTGCCTAGGTACACCGGGAGGAATTATTCGTTTGTAAAACTGTACATGCTTATGGTGTCAAGTTTGTACAAATAAAAAGAGGAGTCAAATAGCGCGTTCATTATTGTTTAAAGAGTAATACATATTATTTTTATCATGATATTTTAAAAGTAAGGTGTAGTTACGATAGATGTTATTTTAATACCTGTTCTTTTGTATTGAAGTAATGTTAGAAATGATTATACAATGTTCCTCATCCCTATTACGAGCATCAGGGAGTTTATTATTTCTCTTCTAACAATAAGCTTTATTCGCTTGTCTCAATCTTCATCCATCTCAGGGTCCGTTTTCCTACTATTTCTTCTCCACTTAGCGCGGTCTTCAGCATCCCCCGTTATGAAACGATTAGTACACATGACATCCTACACAACGTAAAGCCAACATTTTTTGGGCCTCCCCCTTCGACCGAGTCCCGACCGAGGCGGCAAAGCTAGACAATATTTTGTTCCCCACATTAGCCGGTCTCCGTAAAACGCCTTACCAGCGTAAGCGATTCTCTTGCAGTTAGTTTGCTCTTTATTGGCTTGTCTATGCTGTGTGTTATTATGTTTTACACAACTTCGAGCATTCGGAAAGCTCGTTAGGTCTTCACGTCGATTCCGCAATGCTTGAAGATGAAAGTCTTCGAACCATGCGGCCTACCCGTCATGACATATGGTGCCGAGACGTGAACATTAAAAGTAGGGTTGGTTCACAAAATGAAGATTGCTCAGCGGGGTATGGAGTGTGCTATGTTGAGAGTATCTCTTATGGATAAAATCAGACATGAGAGTATCCGTAAGAGAACCAAGATTACTGACACAGCTTGCAAACTTAGCAAGCTGAAGTAGTAGTGGACCGGCCACATTTGTCGCAGGACCGATGGCCGATGGAGAATGCCCTCCAGGTCGATGGAACGACGACCTGCGCAAGGTCGCCGGTGGGGGCTGGATGAGAACAGCAGACGACCGGATTGGTGGCACAATATTGGGGAGGTCTACGTCCAGCAGTGGACAACGGTTGGATGACGACGAGTACGCTGTGAATTTTACCTCTGATAAGACACATCTACTAACAAGTAAATGATGAAATTAAACATTATTAGCTAGTTGTGATGCTTAGAAGATTTTTGACACTATTTGAATTATTAATAATCACAATCTGACTGCGATTAAAGAAAGTCTGTTGGGAACCTTACCCATAGAAGAACATGATCTAGTGTTAGAATATAATAGAATTTATTTTCAGTAATAAAAATTACAAAAGTAAATTATAATTAACAGTAGTGCTTGATTTTACATTAGACAACAAGTTCAGTTTTTAATTTATATTATTAAAAGAATATTGTTACGAGTTTGCGGAACTCGAATTAAAATGCCGTTAGAATTATTATAGAGTTTGTTAGAACTATACAAACAAGTATAACACAGATACAAATATAACCGAACACAACAAATCCAAACGTAATGCAGAAGGTCGCAATTCAATAAATCGCGCAAAGTCCGTCAATATTAGATTCCTGAATATATACACGTCACGCCTAAATCATAGTTTTTGCTCAACTGACCCCCTCTCTCAATTAGGCCATCGTTTTATACTGCACAAATGCAAATATGCCCGCCCGGCAACGTCGACATAATTTCCTAGAATTAGCTTGTACTTATAATCCGCAACACCTGGCTAATGATGCAGCCTGCAAGCGGCCGTAGACGAGTATAATAGAACAATAAGATGTTCTCCACAATAACTAGAAACGTATGCCAATAAATAAGTAAACAAAAGAAGACTATCATAAAAGGATTACAATTTGTTGAAATGCGGACAGCTAATAAAATATGCTTTTACAGGTTTGAAGTGGAAACTGTCTTTGTCGGAGCCTAAGTTGTAACAATATAATAGAGAAGCAGCTTCAAAGAACGATGGTTCAATTACCTGTTATGTTAATTTACAATTTATGCGTATGTAAACAACATGCAACAATGTAAGAAAATACTAATTATATTTTATTTCCGCTGGTATTGCAATTACAATACAAATAAATCAGAATTACTGTAATAAAACAGGCATTTAAATTCAACAGGTGCTGGTTGGTATCAATGATTTATGCGGACATTTTACAGCTGCTTTAGTATAGCCATATAACAGTGTCATTGTATATCTATGTAAAAGTAACTAAAAAGTATTTTTTTTTTATATAAATGAAGTGTTTAAGAAAAAAATACCTCATTAGTCTTACCATCTAATCTAAAAAGACTAATAAGTAGTTTAAATATAAACTAAATTAACTAAAAGTATTCATACTAAGAAAGTGTCCATTAACATTTATTAAGGCGAAGACAATTTTTCATGAGTTCTTTATTAATAGCTAGCACATTACACTACACTTTTGTTTTGTTTATAGCACTAGTTCAAATGGATTTGTAAAAGTAACATGACATGTTAGTAATAGATTTTAATCTTTTTTTTATTAATAAGTATTGCACCTAAAAATTCTGTGGGCTGTTTTTTTATTTATATTCACTCTGTCTCCAATGGCAGAGATTTTTATCTTATCTTTATGTAGTATTTTCTTACAATGTCTAAATTCTTTAATTCTAAACAAATAATTCTAGCTCTCGCATTACCACAATTTTGAAAATTAACAGATTTTACTTACGGCAAATATGTATTCTATAAATCTCAACAATAGTATTACGAATGTTGAACAAAAATATTTAGACTCTTTTACATTTCTATATAAAATATATAAAAATCAATTCTAGCGGGAAAAAAACTATTTTACGTATGAAAACTTGTTTGAATCACAATGATTTTTTTGTGAAATATTCGTAATATTTTTGTGTTGAGATTCACATAGAATAAAGATAAATTTGTCGTAAATATATTCAGTCGATTTATATTCAGAAATGTGGTAAAGCGCGAGCGAGACAGTGACTTCCATTTAGATAATAACTCCTTAACATTTTTGATACTAATAACTAATATTACACTTCTCATGACACTTAGCTAGCAATCGGTGCCCTGTTTAAAAATAAATTCAATTAATATAAAGAAATTTCATATTTCATGCATGTCCCACTAAAGTTCGGTATGCGGTTCTACGTTTGGTCACGTAGTATAACCAACCATAAACTCCGCAGAAACGTGGGGTAACTCAAACATACGTGTGCTGGTTGCTTACTAAAACAAATTGCCACATTTATGTGTATTTATTTAATTCAATAACGGAAATAAAAACAAACAGTAATACTTGGCCTTATACGCTGATTAGTATTTTTAGATTAATTATTAAAAACACGTAGTAAATGATTAAAGAGCGTTTTTGAAATTATTTTTTTACTTTTACTGTTTTGACCGGATTTTAATAGCTGCTTCTTTTTAATTGCAGGAGTTCAGCAGACAGGCAGACGGCCCACTTGATTGAAAGCGGTTACCATCGCCTATGGATATTTGCAACACCAAAGGTGCGCTGCTGCTCTCTTAAGGGAGACTGGAACCTGGTCACTAATGCCGGAACACAACTCAAGGTTGTTATGGCGACATACTTTAGACCAGGGGTGGTAGCCATCCAGTCGGGAAAATGCCCAACCTGGCTGTGGGTTGTTTTGTCGCCTTTTACGACAGGCCGCCCGGCCGCAGGAAATTGTATTCTTTCTCCGTTCCTGCACGGATAAAAATGAGATCTTCTGCATTCACAAATAGAATCCGCTGCCTTAGAAAATTCAATTTGTATACTTTATTTGTATATATCATACTATTCAACTTAGCCAGCCTTCCCAGACAATAAACTAGTTACATGCCATTTATTTACATTGAAGCTATTTAAAAAAAACAACTGGAATAGACTATATAAAGTATGGAGAAAACGATGAATTTATTTTAGATTTCTTGTCTGTTTGTCATTTTGTTTGTTTGTTCGGGATTCACATAAAAACTACTGGACCGATTTCGATGCGGTTTTCACTGATCGACAGCTAATTACACTTAAACTCCGCGCTACTTTTTATCATGGGAATCCCGCGAGAAATTTTATGGGAATGATTTAAAATGGCCAGATTAAAAAAAATCGAATTCCAATGTGATTTTTTACTAGCTGATAGCAAATTTAATGTTATAAAATGTGTGATATTTTTTTATCTCGGGACTCCCATGGGAATTTCAATTCAAGCGTAGACGAAGTCGCAGGCATATCCTAGTGATGAAATAAAATTCATTAATGCGTTAAAGATTCTACGTAAATTGTATTGAGTCGCTCAGCGGAAGAATGGCCTAATCCAAATATGTACAATAATCGAATTAAGTCGATATAATTTTTTATGTGTAGATTTTCGAAACAATAGTAGCCTAAATTTGCTACCTAACCATAGCGCCTAATTACACATAAATAAATATAGCTATCTACTTAATTCAGTTACTGTAAATTTGTAGATTAGGCCACTCTTCCGCAGAGCGAGTCGTGCGTCTAACAATCGTGAATTAGATATCCTGACTGTAATTTTAGAAAATGCATAATATTAATAAAAAAATACGTTTTATATTCTCGTAACTTATTTAAATTATAGTTTCGCAATTTGGGATTGAACTATTCATGCGTAACAGTTTAAACTAAATGTACAGTCGAACAAGCGCCTGCAAGACCGTAAACTTGTAGTGTCACACCTGAGCCTTATAACTATCTAGATGTGCCATTTTATAACAAATACGTTTCCAAATAATGTCTTTGAAGAGTAAAAGTATCAATATCTTTTTTTATTCCTAAGTCGGCAAACAGGCAGACGGCACAGCTAATGGAAAACTGGTTACCGCCGCTTATAGACTTTTGCAACTCCAGAATTGACACCAACGCGTTGTCAGCCGTTAAGAAGGAGATGTGATAGGCGGGTATAAAGGGGATGGAATAAAGGAGATAGGATATGAAAGAGGAATGGAATAAATAGGTTAAGAGGGAAGTGAGCCATCGGAACTCTATAGTTATCGTACGAATCACTATTAGCTCAGGCTAACTGTTTCACGCGGATATTCTGTGAGAATGGTAATCACACTGATCGAACTAGCCCAGTGAGCTGTAATCAAGGTATTGACTCTAACAATGTTCTACCACATTACATACAGACTACACAGGAAACACTGAGGACACATTTAGACGTTTCCAGAGTGAGCATCGGTATAACATCAATCGGACATCGAAAGCATCCAACGGCGATCGGCTAAGCGAGCGAGAGAACGATACTCCTCAGTTTAATCAGAACAATATCTAATAGATAGAAGAAGAAAGAATAATATCTAAGTTTGTACATTTTACTTATTCAGCTGTAAATTATATTTTTAACCAACTTCCAAAACCAGGAGGTTCTCAATTCTACGATTTTCCCATCAATTTTGGGCCAATTTTTTTTCTTTATTCAAAAGAGTATACTTTACAGACGCTTAAATTATTATTTTTAAAGCTATTCAAGCCACTAAAAGTAGATTTTATTAATAAAAAAACCGACTTGAAACTAAAAAGCAAAACATAAATATTTTCTTAAACATCTTATAAAGTCAGTGCCAAATAAAACATAAAAAACAACAACAAAATTGCAAAATGCACCGACTTCAAGATGTACAAAATATTTATTTTTGAATTTTAGTTTGAAGTCTGTTTTTTATTTAAAAAAAAAAATAATTATGTCATTGTTACACTACATTATGTCAAAGTCAAAAGACATTTCCAGCCAAGCAGCATCCTGTGACCCATGCCCGACCTACTTTACCGGCCACTGGGGCTCATTTGTCATGGTAATGTAAATGCTTATACCGGGCGGCGGATGAAAAAGCCTTATAGTAAAGTATTTATAAATATTCTATTTTAATAAATAATAATGCCTCGATAATTAAATCTTAAGACAATACTTGGTCTTACATACAAGACTTGGTAAATTGTTTGGGTGAAAATATTGCAAATATAATTAAATATTTCACAGATTAGTCTCCGTAAGTCCGTACTTTCTGATTAATTACAACCTTTAACGTAACACAATGTCTGACGCATTTCAAAGCTAATATTTCAAAGATGTTAAATTGTAGTGTTGTAAAATATGTAGGATGCTTTGAGAAGTAATTTCTGAAATTAATTATTAAGAAGTAATGGATTACATTGAAATACCGTTTCAAGTAATTCATGCCCTTGAAAATAATTTTAATTTCAGACGCAACATTTCCGCTCATGGAATTCTATTATTGTTCGCATGTAAATAATATTATTGTGACGTTAGAATTATATAGAGTTTATTCGAACTATACAAACACGTATAACACACGTACAAATATAACCGAACAACAAATCCAAACATAATGCAGAAGGTCGTAATTCAATAAAACGCGCAAAGTCCGTCACTATTAGATTCCAGAATGTACACACGTCACACCCGTATCGTAGTTGTAGCTCAACTGACCCCCTCTCCCAATCAAGCCATCGTTTTATACTTGATTGAATTAGTTTTAATTTAGTTAAACCGCCAAATATTATTTAATTTTTCTATTAATGTCTCATTGGACACCGGGTTCCGCCTGAAAGAGATCGCTATAAGCGATAAGGCCGCCCATTGTTCTAATCGAAATGTATTTATATTAAATGTCTAGGTTTAAGTTATGGTGAACAATAAAGAGTTTTCATTCATTCATACCTCAAGCATCGAAATCCCCATAAATATAGGGAATACAAAACACAAGTACGAGCATGTATGGAGGGAGTACTGCTTTCACCTTTAGGATGGCTCAGCCAAATATCAATTCGAAGCACTAGAGTCTATTGAGCGGAGAGCCAGGAGGCTATTTGGTAGTTGGCAACGACCAGCTTTTCGACGACAAAACTTAAAGTCTCGAACATCGACGCAGGGTTGCCAGCTTATCTGTTTTCTATCGAATACAGTTTGGACAGTGTGCAGCTGAGCTCTTCTCTGGTTGGTCGCTTGTTAAATTACAATATTCTTAACTTTTATTAGGTTAGGACGATTCTTAAGTTATAGAAAGATTTAACAAATCAAATAAAATTAAGAATTTTAAAAGTAATTAAAATGTAAAGAAATAATATTGTGCGTTATACATACAAATAACAATAAACCCGACTCATAGCTTCCTCCGACATATATATGATTGTATACATTTCACTATTAGAAATGTGAAATGATCTCCAGAAGGTTGTCGGGAAGAAATCGCTGTTAGCGATAAGACCGCCGACTGTACTAGTTAAATGATTGTTAATTCATGTGTATTATTTTCTTGTGTGCGATCAAGAATATTCTATTCTATTTTCTACCCAATAACAATGAAATAAAATTAAACTATCGTGAAGTATTACTGAATCAAATTCAAAAAGAATGATCAAAATCGGTTTGGAAACAAAAAAAATATGGCATGAATAACCGCAAATATGGGATAATGTTTGTGTTAGTAGTGACTGTGGCCAAATGCGTCTCGTTTATCGTTTATAGCATTAAAAAGAACGCCCTTAATTATTAGCAACATTAGTGTAGTATAAGTATAAGTTGTGTCAATGTTTAATGTCATTAAGAATTAATAATAATATTGCAACACGAATTACTCATTAAACCCCTAGCTATATCTGCGTGACATAGTCACTAACACTAACATTATCCCAGATGGAGCAGGAACATTAGATAGTTTAAGTGATGAACATACAAACTATTTGTATGTATTAAATTTGAATTTAATATTTTGGAATGCGTGGCTGTCTTTGTAAGCTGTTCGTCCCACCTATGTATGACACTACACTTGGAAATATATGTTGTAACAACGTAAACCTCTCGTTTATTTTTTAATCTCGTCTTCTTAGCCCCCAACATTAAATTCCTCTAATATGACCTTGTCGTACTTCTTTTTTTTTCTCATTCTGCGTCTTCTTGGATTGGTACGTATCGTCGTAAATAAAAATAATTATTATTATAATGCTGGGGCTTCATCTGCGACTCTGCGTTATTGTTAAAGATTAAGACTGTGGCCGATTGCGTCTTATTTAAAATGTTTAAAAAATAAATTCGTTAACGCATAGCTATATTAGTGTGTATCTTATAGTCAAAGGTCAATGTGCAGTCTCTTCCCGGAATGACTAGTTTATCCTAGGTTTGACCAAGGCCTTTCCTCTAATATTGTTACATCAATGCGGTCATACGTCGATTCGTACTGCACTCAAGCTCGGCCTAATGTTATGAAACAGTGAACTGAATGAAAATTTCCCCGAATCGCGATTGGGAAAACTGTAACCATACCTATTCCCAGCTTCGATAGAGCCAAAGGAGATGCTCGATAATAAACATAGTTTTTTCTAGGAATCAAATACAAAAATGCAAAGATATTCTTTTTGATTTCGAAGATGTGCCCGACGTTCAGTTCGAGACTATGTAAATGTAAAAGATCAAACATATTGTGCACTTCAAAATGCCATAACGCATCACCTTGTCAAAATAAAGACTAATGTTTTTTTTTAATTACTGTCATCAATCCTAATTCATAATAAGAATTAAAAAAAAAATACTTTTCGGATTTGTCAATTGATTATTATAATATTGAAACAATAAACATTGAAATTAAAAGAATATCGTTTCATTTTACCTCATCTTACAAACTGACACATTCCAATACCAAATTGAGGCCTGATTGATCAAATTGAGTTTCGGCGTATGACTGTATAAATTAGTCTCTCCTAGGTTAGACAAAGATTCGTTAGTCAAAGGCAGAAAAACATCATTTATTTGGACTTTGACTAAGACTTCATGTTAGATCCGAGGTTTGACTAGTCAAACCTAGGAGCGCCAGAGCTTCGATGTTTGACTATAACATATACACATACGTTATCTGTCAATATTTACGCATTTTAAATAACGCATTAAACCCATCGTCATATTTACGTGAAACGGCTTATATCTATAACATTATCCCAGATGAAGCAGCACCATAATACTTGTTATTATGGTGCGGCTTCATCTGGGCTAATGTTACAGATATATTTACGAATGTCTACGTTGTTTATATATATGTACATATTGTTTACGTGCTCTCCCCACACATCTTATATATAAAAATGAATCGTAGAAAAGTATGTACGAGCATAACTTGAGAACGACTTTACCAATTTTGATGATATTTTTTCTGTGTGTTTGAATGGGGTCCCCGGATGGTTTAGATTCACAATTGGAACCGGTAGGTAGCGCTGAGATCGGGTTCTAGAATCCTCCTAATCACCTGGAGCGATTTTGTTTTTGTGTGTTTGAGTGGATTCCCGGATGGTTTAGATTCACAATTAGAACCGGTAAGTGGCGCTGAGATCGGGTTCTAGAATCCTCCTAATCACCTGGAGCGATTTTGGTGAATTTGTTTGTTTGTGTTTGAGTGGGTTCCCGGATAGTTTAGATACGCAATTGGAACCGGTAGGTGGCGCTGAGATCGGGTTCTAGAATCATCCTAATCACCTGGACCGATTCTGGTGATTTTGTTTTTGTGTCATGAAACAGTCTTTTAGGAATTCAGAAAATATGACGGTACGAAGTTCGCCGGGTGAGCTAGTTAAAATATATTTATGTGATATGTTTGTATATAAGGCCAAAAAAGTTACAAGTATACTACTTTTCGGTAATTAAGTAAAGAAAGAAAAATACTTACGGCCGTTGCGTTCTATCCGTAGACCGTGAACAGTGAAATAACTTGAACACAGCGTAAACTACGGTCGGTGGGGCCTTAATATTTTTATGGCGAATTTGGGCTTCCCACAACTTGTAGGTTATTTAGTTTAGTCGGTCGCATTTTATGGAGACACCACACATGACGATAGGATAGTGGCTTATATTGTGATTGAGTACAATTCAGCAAATAAACCAGTGAATATTACAGATGGTTTTGCGACCATCTTTTTCTGAAAACGAAATTTGTTAAGTAGTCAACTGCAAATATGACAAAAACATTTGAATAATATTAGGATTTCCCTACAGCCTCTCCTCAGCTTTATCTTCAGCTCCATATTCCACAAGAACGTTTATTTTCTCTTAGGTTTTTAAAACGATAAATTAATGTTAATAAAAAATTATAACACCACATTTCATAAAAATATGTTTAAATTTATAATTCCAACTAAATTAGCTGACTTCGAACTATATAATCAGATACATCAACTTTTACATTTATATTTAAAAATAAATTAATATTAAAAATACATGCTTATTTATAACAATACAAAGTAGAAAACCCATACACAAAATTAAAAAATTACAAGGTATTTGTAGAAAATTGTGTACGTTTTGTATGCCAGTATTCCGCATTCAGTGCCTTTTATAACCTAGAATGTCCTAGAATATATTCTTGAGCTCCTTTATTGTACCAGCTGTGAACAGAGAAGACAAAGTTCATCTCTGACCACAGCTGTTTTACTCGGGGTTTTCAAAAACTCAAGCAATCCGGCACGAAGGTCCATAATTTTTTTTAATAAAAATCTGATAATTTAATTAAATAGGTTATATCGTATTACTATTTATTAATGCTATTAGCAAACTGCAATCTCTAGGGAATATCGTGATCAGCATTGCCTAATAACACCTAGACCACAAACTAGCAAGTTAATTTCTAAACAATACTTCGCAAAGCAAATTATGTTTAATTAAGATGGTGTGCGAAACAGCGAAAGCTACTACTTACTAGGGTATCTTATCCCAGATAAATATTTAATCAAATCGCTTAATCCAACGTACATTGCCCGCCGGAAACGTGAGTACTTTGAGTGTTTGTGTACATAAACAGCGACGTATATAAATGTGGAGATGTTGTTGTGAAATTTATAATTTAGAGGTACAGAGGCCTGTTGCTGAGGTTAAAATATTAATCAGGACGCGGGCAAGCCTCGTTGTGTTTTGATGAGGACTGAAATTAGATTCGGTGAGCCTGTTTACATTAAACGCTGGAAGAGAATCAGTTTTTTTTTATAAATACTGTCTGATCCTTAATGTCATGCCTCTGTGATGTCTCGTTAGAGTTAATAATTGCAATTCAAACAATCCGTGATAATTTTGGATCATCAGGCTTTATGTAAGCTTGCTAATGAACTATAACTTCACTATATAAATTACTCTTTGTCAATTTTCTTCTAGTATTTATGAATAGTAGTTAGATAGATAGATAACACTTTATTGTACACCATTACAGAAAACCTTATAGCCTAAAATTATATTATATTCTAAATGTGCACAATGGGCGGTCTTATCACTAAAAAGCGATCTCTTCCAGACAACCCGTGACAGGAATAAACAGATTATATTGGTCAAAGGTGGTATACATAAATATTAGAGGATAAGCAGTTACTTACATATATTTTATTCATTTATAAACATATAAGTATATAAAATATTATATAAGTAAAGTTATACTTAATAGACATATATAAATACACCTACTGATATTACATGCATAAATATATACATATATATATATATATATATATAAATATAAATATACGTAAAAATATCAAACATCACTATGTTGCAGGTAGTGCTTTTTTGTCATGTTCTTAAATATTGTTAGCTTGTCTAACAGTAACAGGTAGGTCATTCCAGAGTCGAATAGCCTGTACAGTAAAAGAATTATTGTAAAAAGGTGAATAATGTTTGTTAGTTTGGTCCATTAAGTAAATGTAAAAGCGAAGTAAATAATATGGTTACCCGAAACATTTCGTTATATTATACAAATATTACGTTTTTATGACTGGTATCTATACTAACTAATATATAAAGGATGTCTCACGTGACCAAAAGACTGGTTTATACCTCGGGCAACGCATCAGCGTTGCCAATCAGGGAGGCAACGTGGCCAGTCTTTTGGGCACGTTTCCGACTGACAGCGGTCTGGTACTAGATTTTATAGTTTAATTTTAGTTTGTATATATAGTTTATTTGTAGTTTAATTTATTTATAATTTAGTTATTATAATATATGTATTAGCACCTTCATGCAATAAAAAAATTAAATATATATAAAGCTGAAGAGTTTGATTGTTTGTTTGCTTGAACGCGCTAATCTCAGGAACTACTGGTCTGATTAGTAAAATTCTTTCAGTGTTAGATAGCCCATTTATCGAGGAAGGCTACAGGCTATATATCATCCTGCTAAGACCAATAGGAGCGGTGCACCAATGAAGAATGTTTCGAAATCGGATTTTTTTTCCTTTTGAGAGCTTCCGCTGCGTGCGCTGCGTAAACGGTTAAAGTTTCGCACAAATCATGCGTCACAGAATAGTTCCCCTTAAAAAGTTTAAAAAAAAGTCCGCGACAGCATATGTAATCTTTTAAGGTTAGCTCACTATAACCTTTTTATGCTAACCTAATTTGTTTTAAAATAATGCATTATTTGCGGAGGTGTTTTTATAAACATGATATTAATCCTTATCCAAATAAATACGTTATTCATCACAAGTATATAATTTAAAACAAAATTGCCATTTACATCATTCGATATCAATGAATATCTTAGGAGATATCGCAGTTTTAAAATAACATCTCAGAAAAAGTACTGCGCACGCATTTATGATGTGCAAGGCCGGGCAGTCGTGAGAGGGAAGAGATTAGCGCGTTCAAGCAAACAAACAAACAGACTCTTCAGCTTCTCGACACCGACTTCAAGATGTGATAGAAAATATTTAATATTAAATACTATTTTTTTTATTGCTGGAGTAGAGCTTACGGCCCAACTGTGATGGAAAGTGGTTACAATCGCCTATGAACATTTGCAACACTAAAGGTACTACCAACGTGCTGCCGGACTCGAATACGAGGCTGGAACCTAGCCACTAATGCCGGAACACAACTTAAGGTGTTTATGACGGCATGCTCTAAACCAGGGATGGTAGCCACCCAGTAGCCATCCATACTAAAAATAAACATAATTAAAATCTGTACAATTTTCTAATAAAAACAAATACAAATAATATATATGTCCCAAATCGCTGTTGGGAACGTGCCCAAAACGCTGAACGCATATCCGTGCTGGATGGCAACGCCGATGCGTTGCCACAAGTGCAGACCAGCCTTTTGATCACGTGTGACCTCTATCAAATGAGATGATAGATCTCGATAAGACCGATAAGCTTCCCGATCCCATGGCTCTAGAGTTTCGAATCGAACCGAACACCGAACACCACAAATATGTATCCTTTGTCAATATATGCATATTTGCGGCGTTTTAGGTCCTCCTGTCGGCCTTATTTTTTTTTTTATATCTGGTAAGAATAATCCTTGGGTGTGATACCGTCGCAATGTAAATCGGAATCCATTTCCAATAAATAATAAAGTTCATATTGACGTTTATCGTGATTAAATATTTATCGGAATCCCGTCGCGAAGAGGGGGAACCTTTACCCCGAAGTTTCCGGTATAAAACTTTTGATGAAGGGCATATTTGAAGCGCTGTAGGATTTAGCGGTAATAAAGATATAACGCTTTTTGTATGGAGTGGCTAACTTTAACGATTCATTTAACTTCCTCTCACTTTAATGTTTATATGTTTTGTTTTGCAATGAGCCCTCGTAAGCGGTGTATATTATTTATTTTTAACATTATTTACTATTAAATGGAGCTTCAGTTTCCAGTTTCCAGAAGTCACAATCACGCATACCATTGCCACTGGCAGTGTTTTATTAATCTATTCTAATACAATAATATTTTATTAAAATCGTCATATACGTCCGCCTGTGCGTGGTAATTTATACATTGACTGTCGCTTATAATATACACAGTAAGCACAAAACTTAAATGCGTTTCGCTTTTAGTTAGTTCCGATAGTTTGCGTAGGTCCAGTCAAATTTTGATGTTTATTTCATCTTACAGTGAGTTATGTGAAGGAAGCGAATCTGGATAGTGGCCGTGAAGAACCTTATAACTGTTTTCTGCGTAATGACGTGGACGGATTTAAGTTTGGCCTACCATTTTGAAATTTTGTAAGTATTATAATATAAAAAT